>MU254138.1:0-26771 GCA_019669825.1 Calycina marina
TAGTGTTGATAATATAAGTCGTTCCACCCCGCCCTGTACGCTACCAGTGACAGTCCCTTGAGCTCATTACTTCAGAGGGGCTACATTTTCAATACTATCTACAGTAAGTATCTACCATTAAAAAGCCCCCCCTTTCCTCAATCTGACCTTTTCTAGCCTTGGAGGCATTGTATCAACGAAGCTATTGACAGTCTCAATAGATATCTCATTATCCCAAGTATCTGTTATTGCTTTCTTCAAGTCCTCAAGAGTCCAATTGCCTTGAGGATTCCTCTTCCTTAGTGGTTGCTTTAGAATCCTCCAAAGATTTTCAATCGGATTAAGGTCTGGCGAGCAAGGAGGCCAATCGATTGAGTATATATGGCACTCAAGTCTCACGGCATTACAGATCCTATGATTTTGTCGAGTATCTGTTTTTCCGTGAACTTTGCTGTTATCCTCCACGCAGAAGAAGTCACCTGGTTGCTCGAATATTTCTTTGAGAGGGCCTTTAAGGATTTGATCTGCGTACTTCTTCTGAGTAAAGCCTTTTTCTTCTCCTTCGTATGAACGGAAGTAAATCTTCGATTTACATCCATAGCCAATTGCCGCCCAAGCCATAACTGACTTATGTCCCGAGTGGAACGTGAATTGAATGCGATCCAGTCTCCTTCTTTCCTCTCGCCGGCGAAGCAATTTCCGTCTCCGCAACAGATCTGTTCGAGTTATTGTTTCGTCTGTAAACCTTCCTCATCGCCAGTATTCGTGTGTTCGGTCCCAGTTAGCAATTTCAAAGCTCCAGCGCTTTAGCTTATTTGCTTTCGACAAGAAAGGGTTACAATCAGGAACGTGGTAATGATAACCGTGTCATTCAGGAGCTCGCAAAAGAGTAATATCTGCACAATCGAGGTGGAGCTGCTCACGGATTTGCTTGAGAGTGAGGACTCGACGATCATAATAGCCGGTAAACCATTGAATTATCTCTTGAACTTGTTTATCAGAGATTATCGGAGGAGCGCCAGGAGCTTTTGCTTATCGATCAGGTCTACCGACAAAGAATCGTGCTGAAGAGCGAGGTATATTGAGCTTACGAGCAGCTCCGCGAACTGAATAGCCTTCATCTAAGAGAGTCTTAAACCGCACGCGAGTTGGAGTATCATGTGTCCACGCCATTGAGATAATGCTTGGCCAGTAGTAAATTGAGTGAGAGTGTCGTTAATATGGTGTTGAGGGCATAGGTCCTACAAGCCTTGATAGCACTCACCGCTTTGCAAGGGTGGGCGAGAACCACTGGAAACCCCCTTTTGTAGTTTATTGATAAGTAAGTCTCGTCTAATGCATTGCAAACATACTGCTAACATATTAGACTCCCCTTACAGCTCTATACAGATCGTTAACTGGACTAAGCATAAACAACACGAGTTTCTGGCCTTATTGTTCAAGAATAGGTATTGAACTATTCGAGCGTATTCGAAAGCATACAAACGCAGTTGAGCAGACGCATTTCAAAAGCAATTCGTTAGGCAGATGACTATCACTACTAAAGCAGTAAAATAGTAAGTTTTGATGTTAATGTAGTTATTCATAATGTATAAACAATATATTTGTGGATAGTGTCAGGGCTTGTAGTCAATTACACTTGATTGAAAATACAGAGGCTATCACAGTACAAGAAGACTCGATTACCGTTATATTCCTATGTCCTTACTGACCTATATACACAACGTGCAGGTTCTAGAAGTTTCTGTCACGTGGCGTTTCCTGCAGCTCTATAATCACATACGTCGCTGGAGCACTCCAAGACTACTACACGGGTGTAACCCTTGACAGAGAGCCCCTAGAACGTCGAGATGTAGCCCAGTTTCAGGGAAAGACTATTTCTGGAGTTGATCATACTCGGAGAAAAATGCCTTGTCTACTAGATTTGCACGATCAGAGGCGAACGAAAGCAAGTAATATCATAATGCATTGAGAATGTATTGCTAATATATTATTTTTTAGAGCGGAAGCTTCGTCGTGAAAATTCCTTGCCCTATCAAGATAATCCTGATAATAGTATGGAAATACTTACTCAAGCTCTATCTTCTGGCTATTTTCGTCGTTCAAGTCGTTCTAGCTCACGATCTCGAGGGAGAAGAAGGTCGAGGTAATCAGTTAAAAAATCTTTTATCGATGTATTACTATTATATTACAGAGCAACGCCAATTCGACAGGCTCCATCCCAAGCTGCTACTGATCAAAATATAGTTTTGAATCAAGCGGAAGCTTTACAATTTCAAGCAGATCAAGCTCGAGTCCGACGATTAGAATTAGAGAATCGGCAACTCGAACTTGAGTTAGGGCAAAGAGAGTTAGAGCTTGAGGAGAAGAGAAATAGGATCCAGGAGAGAAACGTGGAATAATGCATCTGTAACCCATTCCGAATGCATTGTTAAGCTAGTTCCGCTGTTATGCTAACTCAATTTATTGTTATTGATTATACCTCCTCTATCTCGTCGTCCTTACGATCCTCATTATCCTTATTATCCTCATCATTCTCATCATTCTCATCGGTGAATTCTTCGAAGACTTCACAGTGACCACGGCTACTTGGGCAAGACTCTAGAATATAGAAGCAATGTGTTGGTATAACGCGAATATCACAGTAACTAAGCTTAGTAGTATTTCATGAAGTAAAAGTCTGTTGCATTGGTTGGTATTGTCTAACTAGCGTCAAATATGGGTCATGGGTCAAGTGAGCTAGCCCCTGTGGGTCAGCTCACCTACATCCAGCGTCAGAACATTCCCTCAATCCCTCGCTAATTCCAAAGACCAACCGAGAGTGCTAGCTGGCTGGCACAGTCGTCTCAAGAATTAGCGCAAAATAAATCTCTTGACTACAACTAGGTAGGTCCGGGGTCTAGGACAGAAACTACGAACTGGTTCCTGTGATCTTACCTACCTTTTGCCCGCTGTCACTTTATCGCTCGTTTCTGAGGGTTCCTCCTTCGCTCGGGACAAAGTCCAGCGCAAATGAGCCAGCGAGTGTTGTGGCCCGATGGAAGATGGGACAAGCTTCGAGATCCAGAGTGCTATCTGTCGATCTCCACTACCACGCAGAGAATACTACTGTACCTGTCTCGACATCTACTTCTGGAGGCGAGCATGATGTGAGCATGTACAGAAGAGATACGGTCAGCACCAAAGTACATCTACTTAGGTTCTGGTAGACTATAATTACATATGCTAATGAATTGAAGAGCAGAAGAACTCTGTGCTGAAAGGCGAGTTTGGTACTGGTTTTAATAAAAGCTAAGAGGGCTGAAAGTGGTGGCATGACAGCTTTCCCCCAAAGACCCTTTCTCCCAGCACTGCTCGAGTATAACAGTCGCAGACTTAGAACGTTCAAAGTCGAACATGTTCATACGCAACTCCGTCATCCTACTAATCCCCTTCCATCACCAAGATTCGTATGAATTGCCTACCACAAACAGCATTCCTCATCTTATTTCACTACTAATGACGCCGTACTCCCAAGAAGACTTCATAAGACACTTGCAAGGATGAAGGGCTTTATACCACACAGAAGTATTGTATTGCAACAGTACATATCTACAGTATCGATCATCGTGAATATCTACTCTTAACAATTTCCAGGTATTCCATCCACCCCAGAAAACACCCCCCGTCTACCCATTTTCCTCGAGGTTACGCCTTGCAATAAGTTCTGCTGCGTAAGTCATAAAATCATGTGTCCCATTTCCATATTTGATTTCAACAACTCGCTATGCTCCAACACCGAGCCCAAATCTCGTCGCTCTCTCGCAAGAACCAAATTTTGGATTGAGGCGAGGTAGAGCTAATTCATCCTCCTCTTCTTACTAGGACTCCGCGCGCTTCCAATCGGCCGCCGATCAACCTCCTCCACCTCACCAGGATGCGTCTCAATACTCTCGATCCGATCAGTCGCCCCATCCATGCCGAGATCGAAATGGCTCTCTCCTAGTACAGGATCGCCATAATTGAACGTCGAGTAATCAGGCTGGCCGCCCAGCGAACTGTTGCCATCGTAGAACGCATCTGAGTCGAAATACTGATTTAGATCAGGGTTCGTGTTGTCAGCGGCAAAAAAGCCGCTGTCCAGATTTGGGAGCTCAGGGGAGGGGGATAATAGAGGAACAGATTGTTTCAGCCCATCGATCTTGTAGTCCTGGTCTTGCTGGAGAGCGAGAATTTTGTCGAGCTCGGCGTTCTGGTACTCGAATTTCTCGAGGGATGGTGCGGGTGGAGGCGTTGGTGAGACGAGTGCGTTGTTGCTTCCGGGTGCAGTTGTTTGCGAGGCGATCATGCTGAGCATTTCACTGCGTTGCTGGTGTGTGAGAGGGGAGTTGCCGTTGGCGTTCTCGAAGTGGGAGAGGACCTGTGGAAATTCCATGGCTTTGGGGTCGTTGTTGGTCATGGCGTTGGTGTTGTTGATCAAGTCCATGAGATCTTGTCGTGGGATGTCCTTCTCTTGGTCTGTTTGGATTACCGCTTCGGGAGTGTCGGCCAACTCTTCGATGCTACTGGCTTGTGGTTTTTGTGGATATCTTGGCTGAGGTGCGGATGCGGCGAAGGCGGTCTGATCACGTCCATTATTCTGCTCTGGACCCATGAGAAGGCGTTGTTGTCTTCTGTAAGGGCTGACCGCTGCTGGAGCCTGTTGCGGTCTGTTTGGCATGTCCTCCATGTCCACCACGCTGCCCTGATGCTGTTGCTGACTGTTTGGTATACCATTGGGTATGGCATTCGCAAAGATGTTCACTATGTCCTGTGGAACGGCTTGTCCATCCAGACTGCGGTTGTAGACCGTGGCGAGGAATGTTAAGATAGCATTGATGGAGCTCTCATGTCGATCATGGAGGGATTTGAATGTCATCGCCTGCTGAAAGAGCTGATTGTGTTCCCTTCGTAATCGATTGATCGCCTGATTGATATTTCCTTGCGTCTTCTGGATCTCAGCAATGTCTTTTTGAACAACAGCCATCTCACGTCTCTGTAAAGGTCCAGACTCTGGTGCAGCAGAGATAGCACGACTCGACGCCGGTAGAGTATGTTGGTATTGCTGCTGTGGGTAATTGGGGACCTCTTCCACATCCATGTCATCATCTGCACTATCCCTATCCTGCTGCGGTTGTTCATCCCTCACATGCCGTGGTCGTGGTATCTTACCTCCCTTCTTGCCTGTGCCTCCCCTGGGCTTGTTGATGAGCCAAAGAAGATTCGGGTGTCCACGCTTGAAGTATGGGTTGTAGTATTCGCTAGGACTCTTGTTCTTTCTCTCACTGGCCTTCATCGAGTTGTCTGACAGTCCCACCCTCTTATGAAATCCATACATGTTGAGCTGGCGAACGAAGGACGCATAGTTGTTGTGCTTGAACAATTCCGGTATAAGTGTCTTTGCGAATTCGTCTTCGTCCAGGACAACAAACGAGTCGCCTCGGTCAGACCAGCGGATAAGTTCTGTGTTCTTGCCATCGTCGAGGAAGCTGTTTGAACTGATTAGCGAACCGAGATGAGGAACGTGTAGACCGCTTACCTGCTCAGCTTCTGCACAAACGGAGGTATCTGCTTCCGCTTTGCTGTCGCATCCCTCTTCGCAACTACAGCCTTCCCCTCCAGTACCTCAATATTGTCATAATCCTCCAATGTGCCATCCGGATTTTGGGGATCCATCATCGAAACGTCCCCGAACTGACCCCAGGGATCACTGTTCTGATCATATGCGCCACGCTGTCCAGTTGGAACTAGCTGGCGAGCGTTATTCAGCGGTCGGCGTGCAAGCTGTGTGGAGGGTGGTGCAGCAAGATTGGGCATTGGCGGTTCAAAACTTTGGGATATTGGCACACCATCGTAGTTGTGAGAACCAATGTGGAGATTTGTCTGATCAGTGTAGCCCTGGTTATCCGAATCTTGACCCCATCTCGAATAGTCTGCATTTTGTATCTGGCTAGGTGTATACTTTTGTTGCGCTGAGGACATGGGAGGGCCTGGCGCTTGTCGTTTGCGGGGATTGGAATTCGGCATGTCGGAATAGATCCGTCCGCCAGTGAAGCTGTCGTAGAGATGCTTCTTTTGCAGGCACAGATCGCCGTGGTAGTCCTTCGAGGTGTGGTGGTCTCGAAGGTGAATATGCCAGGTTGAGGCTGACTGCAGCCTTTCTTGCAGCGTCGATCGAGGCTGTCCAGCGCAAAGATAGCTGGTACTAGTACTGACTTGGTCTTGGCAGAGCGAAGGTTATGTGTAGCCAGCCGAGTCGTACTCTCGTCGTGCTCTCGTCGTTTGCGGTCGTGCGTTTGATTGAAGTCTGCTGGGCGGTACTTCTTGGAGCAGGTGAATAGACGAGAACGGCGCGAGAGATCGTTCTATGTTACTAGGAATGGTAGACTGATATGAGTAATGATACTGAAAGGAAGACCGTGGTCTTAGCCAGATGTTTGAGGCACCTTCTTGCGGTAGGTATCGTTCTATTGTTTGTTGGATCAATGTTACGGAATAATTCCTTGTTGAAGTTGCGGGGAGTCCGGTAAGCTGCAGGTAGATAAATGCCAAGTTTCGTATGTTTTGCACGCTCTTTATGCATGTCTCAACATATGGACCTCGATGTATGTTCTACGAGAGTAGTTCAAGTATCTATGTCCTAGGCATTGATTGACTCACTAGATATACCGAGTACAGGAGGCAGCCCAACCAAGAGAGGCTCAAATCGTACAGGTTAGAGAGAAAAGCTGGAACAGACTTCACTTGCAACACACGTCAGAATGCCAACCACCAATCAATGCTCCTGAATACTGAGGCTACATCCACGTTTCTCACATGGTAGCTTCAGCCTTGTCTGACAGGTACAAATTTTAAGTGTGGGGTAAATACCTAGGCAGCTAAGTGAAGTGAGTGGTGAGTGTGGCATCAATATCAACATATCTGTCTCACCTATCGTCGAGGTTGAGGACTCGATAGCTAGTCTATCCAAGGCAAGCTTGTTTGTTGTCTTTGTGTTTTCATTATATAAGACTCACTCCTAGACATCGTCGCTAGTTAAACCATCATCTTTTGCTTCTGATAGCCAACGGTGCCGTCCAGTATGTGTATAAGCTGTGCTCATTTGGCACCTCTTCCGGCCAATGCAGATGCCCGAGCCAACTTATCATTCCTTTCCTGATCCCACATTCTCGAATTCGCTCCACTCCGTGCCTCTCTGTGCGCTTTCTTCTCTTCCTTCAACGTTCTGGCTTTCTCCCGTGGATCTATAACTACCATTTCCTCCTCTGCTTTCTTCCGATAGCTTAGATCCTTGCCCAACTTATCCTCTTTAAAGCTCAGAGCATGTGACATCCATCCGTCATCGTTATCATCGTCGCTCTCTTCCGCATGTGCATCCCATTTCGAGCAGGACTGGCAATTCGCAATGAAATGCAGATCGCAGAGGGCAGCTTCGTCGTCACTCTCGTCATCTCCTCCTTTGTTTGCCGCAGTCATGTCTTCCAGCTGTGAAGCGAACTTGGGATCTGATTTCGAAGGTGTTGCCTGTGCGAGTTGATCGCGAAACGCTTTGAGTATATCAAGAGACTTCGGATCTCCATCTTTCAAAATTTGGCCACCTGGGTGACGTTTTCGTCCTCGGACTGATGTTGCAGATATCATTGCTTCCAAGGCAGACTTCTTCTTCTCCTTGACTGGTGCAGCGGCGGTGTTGCGCTTCATAGATGCCTTTAGCTCTGCAATCTGAGCGTTAGTCCGTTCTAACAGGGAGCTGACTTTCTGAACTGGTTCCGGCTCTGGCGACAAAGAGACTTCTTTCTCTTTTTTGGCTGCACGATTTGGTAAAGTCTTCGGCACTAGCTCCGGTTCTGGGGACGACTCGATCAACACTACCTTGATCTGTCTGGTAGCCTTCTTTTTGCTCTCCTTGACCTCAATCTTCGGCGGCGTATCGTCACCATCATTGCCCATAACGATTCGTGTATCGAACTTTGCTTTCTTCACCACCGGCTGCACTTCCTCATCTCCCTCTTCATCTCCAAAACTCAAGAGCTGCTTTCCCGACTTTCTCTTCTTTTTTTTCTCCACAACCTTCTCCTGCGCCATCACCGGCGCAACTCTCTCCCTCCTGACCATATCTTTGAACGGATTCACTAGAATCTCCACGCTAGTAATGCTCACTGGATACACCATCCGATCATTATCTCCAACCTCCGCCTCTCCCATTCGCGCAACATTATAAATTGTCTCTCCCTCCACACGTCCAAAGATCGTATTCTTCCCCTGCAACTCCGCCGTAACCCCAAGCGTAATGAAGAACTGACTCCCATTCGTACCTTCCCCAGGCACATCCGCCCCCTCATTCGCCATAGCCAACAGTCCTCTTCTATTAAACTTCAACCTGCTATGAATTTCATCCTTAAAGCCCACTCCCTGTGACCCCTTATTTCTCCCTCTACGTTCTTCGTCCGGCCATGTCCCGTGCTCTTCCCTGCTCTCATTGAACGCACCGCGGTCGTAGATCGACTCGCCGCCATTGCCGGTGCCAGTGGGGTCACCGCCTTGTAGAATAAAGCCTGGCACGAGACGGTGGAATATCGTGTTATCGTAATAGCCGTCGAGACAGTGCTGCAGGAAGTTTCGACATGTTAATGGTGTTTGCTGCGCGAACAGTTCGAGAGATATGTCGCCTGCAGTTGTGTGTAGGATGCAGGATGCGGTGGGCTGGGGCTCGAGGTTGTAGAGGGCTGACATATTTGTTCAAGCTTTGGCAGCCAGCTTGGTTGAGCAAGTTGGTGATATACTTGTATTTTATCTACTTGTCTAAAGTTGTCATAGATTATGCTCCACTATTTTGAGCGGATACAAGTCACGTCAGCTTTGTGTTCACCGCGACAGTCCTTGATATTCTGATGCAGACTCATGATGCCACGCATATCGACGAGTGTCCTGAGTTCATTCATGGGGCTCAGACGAAACTTTGGGTTGAAAAAAGTAAATAACACTCCAGCAATCGGTCATCTCCCCCATTAGGTATTGACCTTCCATCCCAATGGGCTGCCATGTCGCCTCAAGAGTTGCAACATACTCTATGCCACTAGTATCTAGTCCCTTACTGGCCCAGTCTCTCGGAGTTGTGATGCAATGACACTCGTGAAACGGTTGACTTGGCATCGAGTTCAAACTTCTATACTAAGATTTCATTGTCTCATAAAGGCTGGTACATTTGGATCGTTAATACTTCAATTCTCCCTCGACATCGTTTCCACCTGCAACCGAAGTCTCTCAAGCGATCTAACCCAAAGGGTACTGAATGATTGCCCATCAATCACTCCATAGCAACATACAGCAAAGATGCACATTGGTATAACCTATAGCGATTTGGGACGCGACGCAGTGTTATCTGAGGTTCCAACATTCCGAAGACGAGTACAGATATGCGAATACTCCTGGTTTAAAGTAACTTGATATCGGGCCTGCATGTAGCGAAATCTTCGACTGACGGTGTCCGGATAAAGAGCTAATACAACACTGGTAACGTGAATGCAGATTTAACTTTCAAAAAAAAAAAAAAAAAAAAAAAAAACATTCGCTGTCGTGTTCTTCTGGCGGAAGAGGAAGACCTGACAGCGACTCGAAATTCTCCTATGGAAAGTTTGACGAGATGGACACTGAGGTTTCGAACCTTCATCGGGAATACATGGATCCGTTGAATCCTAAGAGCAAAAATCAGCGAACAGTATGTTGCCGCTGCTCTCAAGGCAATGCTCAATGGGACGATGTTTGACGGCAAGCAGGTTTTATCTGAGCCAATACCTTGACAGTAAGTCAGCATCGATTAGTACATACTTGTAATGATTTGATCTAGTTGTCGAGATGCAACGTGACTGAATGCATAAGTACCTTAAAGTGAATGACTTACTGAGCGTGACCTAGCCTCCAAGTAACCAAGCACGACCATCTTCAAACATATGATATTCACTCTGCACTACCACCGTGAGCAAAATGGCTAAGTGCCCGAGGTTGATATGATACTGTGACCCTTTTTTTCTCGAAAGTGTAAATCATCGGGGTGCCTAGGTAGGCGATGCTGAGTTATAGATATTGCAAGCTACCATTGAGGTCTACTTTGTTCTCATGATGATGATGATGATGATGATGATGATTTTGGGACCTCCCGAAGGATATAAGAACATGCTAAGCTAGCGTTTTACATACAATAATACACCAAAAAGCAGATTGAGGGGAAGGCGGAGAGGGCCTGATGAGTGACTATCTAGGAACCACCCCCTCCATATAGGATGGTTATAGAAAAGATCCAAAGAGGGCTAGCCCTAGAAAATGTTTGAAAAGACAGCTCCGATTTATTCCAGCGCCCGAAGAAGACTAGTTTAGCGACCTGATAGGCCAAATTTGAAGTTGTAAAATGAACAGACATAAAAGCAAAACCGCCGCTAACCCCCCGGCAAAAAAGAGTTCTGTAATGCTAAGTACAGATTCTTATATAGAACCCTGTGATTTGTAGGAACTTCTCAAAGTCCTTGGGGGAAGCCTGGAGGCGATGTAGATAATCCCAGACTTCTGCTTGATTGCGAGTAGGCCTCTTAAGCTTAAATGGCCAATTCGACAGGAAACGAAACGTCATACGGCAATGAACTAGGTGATCTGGAGTCTTTTTCTTGCCACAGCTACAGTCTAACACTGCATTGTCGTGTTTGAACTTGGTATGATACCAGTCAAAGTCCCCATGTCACGTGCGAATTGCAAGAAGTCGTTGGAGGGTAGAGTGAGGGAGATCAAGCTCTTTTAATGGTTTTACCTCATAAGGAAGGGCCCATTTCCTGTACCTGCCAGAGAACGTAGGCTCGACGGTCGCCCACCATGACGCTATCGCCGTCTTCTTAATGTCCCTAGCGAAACTCCGGATCCCACAGGCTGTAGGTTGAAGTGCTATAGGGTCATCGATCCACTTAGGAGAGAGGTCCGCTGCGCTATCCGCTAGCGCATCTGTTTTCTTGTTACCCTCTATGCCATATGCCCAGGAGACTATTTGATCCATATCCCGGCTCTGCATTGCATCCTGACAGAGATGAAAATCCCACTGTGATGAGCGAAGCGTTCCCTCTCAAGCACCATATGACTGAAGTGCTATCAATACACATCCATATTCGTCGGTTCCTAAACCTGGGGTCCCTTAAAATTGCTTGAAGTCCTTTCCGAGCCCCAACTGCCTCTGCCTATTATGATTTAAATTGCAGCGCACTACTATTTTTGTATAAGGGTCTCTATTTTTGATGAAAAGTTTTTTTTTTTTTTTACCCCGACAGATTGAAGAATTCCTGCAGTAAATACTTTTGTTTAGGAGTCTATGACATTCGTTATCCAGTGCTTTCAACACCGGATTATTTTCCTCGTTGACCTTAAGTTTGTCTATTCAGATGTCAAAAATGCGGTCTGTTGAATTTGGAAGCCTGGCAGAGTAGAATCGGTTGATTGATTTCATAGAAGAAAAGCATGGAAGCTCCTTTTCCAAGCTCCGCAGAAGGCTCTGCGAAGTTCCTAAGCTATGACCAAGTGTACCCTGTAAATACAGGGGATAAGTGATCGCTTAGGCAGCCAATCCGTCGCTCTCTTCCTGAGAACTCTGGTTCTACCTTTGAGGTGATCGTACTTTAACACGGTGGGTCACCACTGCATATTTCGAAGGTTATGTGCTTTCCTCAATCTCCGCATATTTCGTATCTGGGACATGTGTTGGAGAAATATTCCCATGCTCTTGCGTGGCTTGGTATTGAGTGTTGAACAATCAGAAAAGCTGATGTGTTGCAACCGTTGCCAATAGGAGAGGCCACCTTTTATATGGACAATGGGCTGTCGCAGCTGTGAGTAATGGGAAGGTTTTGAACAACGGCGAATGTTACAGTGATCATGATCTTTTCACTTCTGTTCCTTCCCATATCTTGACATCTGAAATCGCCAGGGATCCTCAATCTCACGCACTTGAACAACTTGCCTTCCGGCCGCTCTTTCCCCTCGGGGAAAAATCCTTGTTACTTCTTCTCTGGCTTCCCATACGAACATATCTCAATCGCAGTTTCCTTAAATAGTCGAAGTGTATCCTTCTCCTTTTCTGTCGGGCGGGAGTTAAAGTTCTTTCTCCAACAACAAATTTTGAAGACAATAGCCAGTATTGCATCAATTGGGACACGCAACAGAAAATCGTCTCGCAAGCGCATTTATATGCTATAAGCTGTGATCAGAGATAGGTGGCTTTGTCACTGTGTATCCTCTGATCACTTGCTGACTTGAGAACAGATCCGACAATCTGCATTATCTTCATCATCATGGACTGCTGCAGGAAGCGACAAAGTTCTCCCATGGACGTGGGAGAGACCAAAGAGCACTCAGCTCCCTTTGCCGAGTATGTTAGAGAGCCAGACGCAACGGCTATGAGAGGAATTCAAGATAACGTGATGTCAATATCCAAGATGCTGAACCCGACATTCTCTGCCCGATCTTCGATCTGTGACATCCGCAAGAATTCGGAAGTTACGTGTCCGAGCAGCAACAACAGCCCAACTTCTGACGCATCTTTCTCACCAGTTGTCCAAGAAAATCGATGGGATCCTGAGGCTGGAGCTGCAACACCATCGTCCCAACAAAGTGTACATGGCAGTACTTTGCCAGATGAGGTAAGACACACATAAGATGGCATTGTCACCCCAGCTGACCACATCAGGCGTGGGAAAGAGAAATGGAGGATTTCCACGAGAGAGGTGAGTGTAGCCTTCAGCAACTATAAATAGTCGTCGCTTCCATCCGGTTCCTGGCACTCATGTTACATAGGCCAGATGCACATCGACCGTGCAGTCAAGTACCTCATTTACGTTACTACTGGAGAAAGGGAATATCTTGCCGAACTCGAGGCAAGCAAGACGGTTGCGATAGTTGAGCGAGACCGACAACGGTCGACTTTCATGCCACCTTGGCGTTCGATGAGAGCCCTAAAGCAAGTAATAGAGTCTGGTCCCTGCAGTAAAAACACCATACCAACACTCCGAACTGAGTTCAGGGAGGGTGGAGACGACTCTCGTATTTCGATCGAGGAGACGGGTAGTGGTGCTGCATCACCTCGTAATGGTGCTCACAGCAGCGACTATTTCAAGGAGCTTGCCTCGAAGTATGCTCTGAACCTCCTTGAATACGGCGATAGAGCTAAGCAGCCATCATTCTTGTCTCCAACAAAAGGCATCGCAAACAAATTTGAGTCGATTGATCTCGATGACCCGTAGGTAGTCGGTCATTTCCAATACCTTGCAGCCTTTGGCAAAGTACAAACGAAACATCTGCTGATCGCTTCAACAGTGGCTGGTCTACTGCATCCAAGTTTTCCCCGGTTGTGAAACGTGAAGTGAGTGTGGAGGTCAAGCGTGCGTCCATGAAGCGTCAGAGCGCTGAAGTTGAGGGACCCTCCTCGCCAACAAAGAAGCAGCGATCCACGCCAGTGAAGACCATTGTTGGTGAAGAAGCTATGCTTGAAAAGTGGGAGATCGAGGTTGCAGAGGCAATCAAGGCTGAGGACATCCACACTGCCGTCAGTGTTATGCAGAAGCGTGCTTTACAACGACAGCTAGATAGAGAACGCCGGGTTCCTGAAGCAACACTCGACGAGGACACCCCATGCAAAGCGCAAGGCCGGAGTGCTCAGGCTTGGAAAGCACACGAGAGAGGCGTCAGACTGAGACTGTGAAGTTGATAGTGTCATCAGTCTCACTGCTGTGGCAGTCGGTTCGAACGTTGATTTGGTGCTCTGCATGTAGCGCGTTATGATTTCTTGCGCTGCAAGGGTTGGGATATTAGTGACTGGTGTTTAGCGGAAGTACAGTATCACTCGTTGTGTTTCTCTTGTACACCTCTCGTTGATGGGGTTTTGTGGTATGACGAGCATCGATTAAATCAGGCACAGCTGATTTCATTCTTTTGTATGCCTTGGTGGACTGGACTAGGGAGCCTAATGGAGAATAAGATGTTGCATTCTCATAAAAAAAATCCCCCCGGTTTAGGGTCTTTCCGGTTATGCTTTTCGTGATGAGTGAGAGTAGTGGTAATACCAAAGGCAGACGCTTTATACCAGACAGGAGTCAGTGAATAAGAGTGAGTCGCTTTGAGCCTGAAGAAACGACAGTGCTTGGTAAACACAGTATCATTCATATTGCCGTATTTTCTACCTCTGAGCTTTTCTGATCTTTCGCAAACGTTGCTGCAACAATAAGTGGGAAACACGCTGTCGCTTCTACGTAAACCTATATTCGTGTTAGTCTTCTGCAATCGTTTACCTAATCTAGTGAGCCTGGGTACCTTGACACTTTCAGCATCGGCTTTAATCTTTCCCCAGCTCACAGCCTCGTCCGGTCGAGCGCCAGCATCGCTTCCATCAAATTCCTGAGCAGTGTTGATGTATACGGCACTCTCAGCCCCATTACGCATCAGGCATGCATTCGCAATGTGGTGCTTCACGACACCTCCGCCAAGGATAACCATCCCGGCGCGCTTTGCTCGCACCGCTATTGTGTTTATCTTGCGGATGTCTTCTACAATATCGACGCGGAGTTGTTGCGGTGACGATTTGAATGTGTGGAAGTACATCATGTCGCCTAGACTACCGTCTGTCAACGCAGGGCAGAATACCGGAATATTGTTCTTGTAACACCAGTAATACACCGATCGCTCGTCATCGATCTCCTTTCCGAGTCTATGGATGAATTTTGAGGGTGTCCAGACGATTGGCTCCTCGCTACCCTTGGACTCTTCTTGCTCTTCAAGCATTTTATCTAGGATGGGTACGACCCAGTCTTCAAAGAGACAGTAATTCGAGTTTGGCACAATCAGATTTCCAATGCGATTCATTCCCTTCTTCCGTAGGTCAGCACCAGGCGTAGAGAAGGAACCCATGTATGTATCTCCCAGACATTTTATAAGATCCTCTTCTATTCCTCCGGCTGTAGTGACGATCGCTGAGACATGCGAATGCTGCGCAAGGTAGCGGAAGGTGCCTCGCAGGCCAGAAGATATGAGATTCGAGGTATAGCCAAGGAAGATGGTAGTCTTTGCCCCTGTCTCTGGTTCGCGCCATGCTCTCTAAGACATGGTAAGTGATCCTCCAGACAAGTGAATTGGCTGACGAACCATGTTGTTTATGATACGCACTGCATCTCCGATCGAGCTTGCCTGGAATCCCAAGTTGTTCATGCCACCGATCAAGTCATCTACGGTTATCTGGCGCCCGGCGAACTTGTTGAAGTCAAGCTCCTCGACCTTCTGAGAGCCTGTCGGCATCCCACTCGAGGCGACGAGGACGGCATCCGTGACGGAGGTGGGAAGGGTCCCGTTATTGTCCAGAGAAGTCATGATGATGATGATGATGATGTACAGATTCGAAGACACGAATGAGGGAATATTGTTTCCCTACCGCGTAAGTATTAGTGATCGGTAACGAAATCTTTCATGAAACACCAGACCTATGTACCTTTCTTGCCGGGTTTTGTTTAGTAATGGTGAAATGTACGCTCGTTGGGAGAAGGAGAACAAGGAGAGCTGCTTGCACCCGCTGTAATACTACAGTACTAACGTGGAGTTATATTCTTTCCAAGCTATGAGATATCAAAAGTCTTAAATACAGTTCACTCATAGCGTTTCATCCCAAGTAGACTAGTATAAATACGTCTAGCGCGTATCGAGCGGGATCCTGGATATGCATGGCGCGTAAAAGAGCCGCGAGGCTAAAGCTAGAAGTGGCTTTGGCTGAGATGTGGGGCTCTGCAGATTCACCTCGACATTGAGTTCGATACAGTATTATACTTACTTTGGCACCCTCTAATATCATCTGCTGCCTCGACCCACCGTCATACGTGTCTAATTCACACGCACACGCATGATTGCTAAGAAGCCTTATCCGCCTACTAGTGCACCCTTATACTTATACATCGCCGAAGAACAAACCACGAAGTCCGTTCGTGAATTTGAAGTCATACGGAGACCTAAACACAACGCGGACAGCGCAGAGTGGGCGAGACGAAGCGCGTGTCGAAAGGTCCAAAGTGCGAGAGGGATACAACCGGGCAGAGGGCCCACCAACATGCATGTACGTACAGAGATTTCCGGGGAGAAGGCAAACGCAATCGCCTCCTGATCTGATGTTAATTACGCCCCTAGGTCGCGCAATCCATTATATGACTCTGACGAGTCCCGCCGCTCACCCCGATCCCGATCACCACGGCATAAAGATCCTTTTGGTGACGATTACAGAGATAGAGGAGCGCCATTGCGAGCGAACGAGAGACGTAGGTCCCTCTCCGGGACAAGACCTAACAATGGAGCGTTTGGGGCAAATCGAGATAATGCAATGGTACGTGACGTGGCTAGAGATTTCCTTCCACGAGAGCCTCCACGCGGACCCAAAAACTTCCCAGACCCACTAGGTCCCTCCAATGCCTACCCTCCGAATGGACCGCGCGACTTTCGTGGAGAGCCCAGCTATCGAGGAGAATACAGAGGTCGACGAGGACGAGGACGAGGTATCTGGCGCGAAGATAGGCCTGACCGAGACCGTGATATAGAGAGAGATTTCAGAGGTCCAAGAGATGATTGTGGACCATATCGAGATGATAGAGGTAGAGATCGATGGAACAACAGCAGGGAGGACAACTTCAGAAGTCGCAGAGCATCGTCACCGCAGGGAAGAGGTCGGTCGCCAAATCGTGGCCTCAATAACCTGGATATTGAACGTGCTCGGCGCGTTTCTAGGGATGCTCCACGTTCTGCACAAGTGTCTGATGACTTTCGCGGATATGGGGGTCGAGGTCGGGGAGTGCGCGGCCGTGGAAGAGGATGTCATTTTGATGACTTCTACCATGGCCGGAATGCTTCCCCTGATTCGAGTTTCGCTAGACGTCCTCAGACATCAACCACGCCACCTCCACCGCTACCTGCATTCGGTTCCACATCATCTAGCGCAGCCATCCCTACTGCACCAAAGGCCTCCATAGCAACCAATCCAATGATACCTGTGGCTCCTAAGAATGCTTCGATGTCGGTTATAACGACTTCAGTTCCGCCTAAAAGCCATGCTGCATTTTCGCATGCTCCTCTTGCCGGTGTTTCGGTTCCGACTGGACCACGATCTGAGCGCTCTTACAGGCCCGATGCTACTCATGTCAATCGAAGTAACAACACTCAAACAGGGCCTCAGTGGACCAGCCCAGAGTTTGCAAAGAGGGGTTTACCCAAGACAGACGTTAAAGACGACCTTTCTACTAAGACACCAAGCCCTTTGGAAGCACACCGATTCCCTAAGAATCTACCCACGCAGGCAGATGCCAAGGATAGAGAAAGTTCTAAGTCCTTCAGCCCGGCAGAACACAAATCTAGTCCCTTGCGAGATACTGGTGGCTCAAAGCGCTCTCCAGTGCGAGGTCACTCACCACAGCAAGCTTCCCGCCGGCGAGCTCCTGTTGTTGGAAAGCGACTCACGAAACCATCAGCCTGTCCGACTGGGAAGATTCTAGAGGATGTTTATGATTCGGATGGCTCGGTTGATTCAATCGGTCGCGGTGAATTCTTCGAAGACGATATCAAGAAGATTGAGGATGAACTTTCACAATATCCTGAAGAACCCGACAAGATACGGATCAGCTTGAGTGAAATATCTATGCTTGTCAAAAGAAAGGTGCCAGAAGACTCACAGGAGCTGGCGATTTGGAATGCCGAGATTGAACGTCATGCAGCTTGGAAGCGCGCTGAATTCCACCTTGATCTAATTGCTATCAGTCCATGGCGTCCACGCTTTGGCCTGGAAACTGACTGGGTACGTCTCTTGTCGCTATACGAGGATTCTGCAGTTGATGGATCACTGCTCGCAAAACATTCTCTTGACCCCCCAGGCTCAATTCCCAACGAATGTGTTGCTGCAGTACCAGCAGTTGATAATGCCGATTTTGCAATCATCAAAGCCCATGAGAGAGCAGATCTCATGATAGAAGCCCCACAGCAGACCATGGAAACGGCTCACCCAATCGTAGGAACAATAACGCCTCGAGATGCTTCGGAGTCTCGCGTCACCGGCGATGCTGGATCGGAACCGTTGAATCGGCCTACAAGTCCTGGCAAAGGAGTCTCATCTGCAACGGCTGAAGTGTCTGCTGCCGATCATTCGCTAACTACTATTGACTTTGAGATGATAGCAGAGCCCGAAAAGTCGACCACAGCTGTTATTGAAGGCGCCCTCGTTCATGATAGTGACCCATACCCTCAACCTAAGATAGAGCAGCATGATGATCCCGAGGACGAACAGTCGACAGCAGAGCGACGAGAAGAGCTTCAGATGGTTCGCAGAATGATGAGAACTCCGCCTTCTGCGGACTTACTCAGATTGAAAATCGAGTCTCCATTTCTTAATGACTACTTCCGGGATGCCTTACTCGTTACTGCAAAACTCAGGGGGGTCAATGGCCATGTTGAAGACAAACTCCACTCTTCCGCGGAAAAGAGGACAATGGATCAGGAAAAAGAGCGCAAGCTTTGGCGAGAACGCTATTATCAATACCGTATATGGACCGGTAAATCCAATGATGCCACATGCGTTAAGAGTCGAGCTGCGTTTGCAAAAGCTAAAGAAGATGCCGCAGCTGAACAAGCCATCGTCAAATCGTCTACGCCTGGACCTGTTGCTAAGCCTGAGCCACAGAAACGAACCGGTCGATTCGCAACTGAATATGACCTTGAAAAGGCTATCCAAGATTCCATGCAAGACGCAGCGAAGACGCAAAAGGAAGAGGAGAGAGTCGTACGGAAGGAAACCGCCACTGCGAAAGAAGCTACAATACCTGATATGCGATGGGATCCAGACCAATGGGAAGCAAATACATTTCAAGATTACACCCATCTTGTTCCTTTCGACAGAGCTATCAACATCCTACAGTGCGGAGAACCAATTGATAATTTCACTGTCGATGAGGATGACCTCTTCTTGAAGGCATATTTGGATTTCCCTAAGCAGTGGGGAAAGATTGCCGAAGCCCTGCCTGAGCGAGATTATAAAGCTTGCATTCAACATTACTATATTAAAAAGCATTCCGATAATTTCAAAGCTCAATTGAAGAAGAAGGGTAAGCGACGGACACGAGCTCCGGTTGTCAAAGGTGCCAAGCCAAAATCGAATGCTTTGATAGCCGATATTGTTAGTCGCGACGATGGAGATGATGCCCAGGAGGAAAACGGTGGTGACCAACGTAGACGACTCAGACGAGCTGCAGCTCCTACATGGAACTTTGGAACCGCGGCTCCCAGCGAGGCTGCAAGTCCTGTCCCAACTCCAGGTCGTAAGACTGCCGTCGCACCCAAGGCTGAGAACGGATCGGATGCACCTCCAGCAAGGAAACGAACGAAAGCTGTTCGAGAGAAAGCTCCCAAGCAAGCCAAGAGTAGCCAGCTTCTTGCGGCCGCTCCGACGCCAACTGGCAGACCTATGGATTCGCCACCAGTTCAATCAAGCTCCAATGTGGGAGGCCAAATGGGAATGAACCGCTTTCCTGCATCCTACGATCCAGCTGCGCAAACTTCCACTGTGTTCCCCAACTCGCCCTTTCCTTCATCTGGCAAAAATTTTCCTGTCAGTTTCGAGCCTCTTACTCAAACATTTACAACACAACCTCGACTACCTTCCATTCCCCCATCCGTACTTGATCCAGATCGGAATCAACAGACTTCAAGTTACTGGAGTGTTCCAGAGCAGACCGAGTTCCCTGATCTGTTGCGATATTTTGGCACAGATTGGAATGGGATTGCAAAACACATGACCTCGAAAACAAATACAATGGTATACACCACCGTTTTTCGTCAATGGCTCACTGTACCCTGCGATAGCAATAGGAGTCGATGTGTCACTAACATCCAGACGCAGGTTAAGAACTACTACCAGCGTCAAGTTGAGAATAACCCTCAAAATGGCTGGAGGGCTATTGCTCAAGAGGCAGATGACAAAAGAGGCAGAGGAGAATCGACAGGTCCACTCCCTGCTCCGATCATCGTCCCTTCGAAACCACGAGGTCATATACTGGCGTCGAACCCCCGTACGGGATTAGCCATGGAAGGCTCTGAGAGTGATAATATGCCGATATTAGGCTCTAAATTGCCTCAAGGTTCTCCTCCACAGCCAGCCATTTCTCGGTATACTGCACTCGCACAGGCTGGCCCGTCTAGGACCCCTTCTCAACCAGCGACACCGGCATCTTTGTTGGGAAAACAATCCCCAAGGGAACCACGTCCAATACATGGTCAGAATCATGCTCAACACACACCGCAGCAGATGCAGACACAGCCTTCCAGAGGTCCTCGTGGACCTGGACCTGCCATGGGACTTTTCTTGACGGACCCCCAACGGCCAATTTTGCAAGCATCCAATTCATATGGACAATCTCTACATTCTGGACAATCCACACCTAACAACGCAGAACCCAATCATCGGGCTCAGCAAGCAGCTATTGCTGCAGAGGCAGAAAGAGCCCAAGCTCTCGCTAAGCTACAGGAGCAAGGACACAGGGCATCTGTGGGACCCACGCAACAGAAGCAAGAAGAACTTGAACGTGAGCAACAACAAGCTATAGAAATCCAACGTGCGCAACAGGCCCGTCATCAACTGAAACAAGAGGCAGAGATGCCTAGTCTCCACCAGTTCGAGCCATACCCGACAGCATCTCCTCGACTCAACCCTGCTCTGCAGACTAGAGGCGACAACACGATCAGTTTTGATTCTAGACGTACTATACCGCCTCAACAACTATATTCCACTGCACGTAGCACTCAGCCAAGTCAGCCACCCAGGAATCTGCTCACTGACAGCCCGATCGGTAATCCTGAACTCAAACCTAATCTACCATCTGCAACCCTAAGAGCACCAGGCCAGGAGTCGTACAATCTGCCGCCTCAAGCGCACGCCTCCGCGAGGACACCACAGCCACTACCCCCGCAAGCCGCTACTAAGAAGTCAAACATTATGTCTTTGCTCAATAACGACGATCCTCCAGAGCCTCCTCGGTCGATGCCCTCTCATCGTTTGAGCGAGCCATCTTCAATGCAGGTATCGCATACTCCCCCGCCACAGCAAGGACATCAAGCGCGTTTCCTACCACACAACGTTCCGCAAATGACTGGTCAAGCACCTCAACAGAATCTCCATGCACTTCCTCAGCATCAACCTCAACATGCATATGGACAGCACAGTGCTGGATCTATGCACCAGCATACATCATCTATCGGTCAGCAACCTCGTAGCTTTACACCAAATAGCTTTGAGACTTTAAATTATAGTTCATCCAATGTCCCAATTCAACACCAACAACAGCTATCAGCTGCTTCAATGTATGCTCAGCCTGCTCGTCAGAGTGCTGCTTTGCGTCGTGAACCACCTGGGAACGATATGCATGCTTTTGGTGGTGGATTTGCACGCGGAACAAGCCA
This sequence comes from Calycina marina, assembly GCA_019669825.1. Classification (NCBI taxonomy): domain Eukaryota; kingdom Fungi; phylum Ascomycota; class Leotiomycetes; order Helotiales; family Pezizellaceae; genus Calycina; species Calycina marina. The sequence goes on from MU254138.1 coordinate 21,490, forward strand.
GCCCCAATCCCAATCATCGATGAGGCTCAAAGAATCTCCCTACTCCGCGACACCACCATCACAAGCTTCTCGTCAACAAGCTCCATCTCCCCTTGACCAGGCTGCACCATCTGAGCGTGATTATTACAACAGGCAGCAGTACCTCTTGAACTCGCACAATGCTGTTGCGTCACCTCAAATGGGACCAGCATTTGGTGTGCAAGCTCAACACCAAGCACCTGCACATCGTCAACTTGCCTTTGGCCAAGCTATCTCACATACAGCGTCGCCACCAACCCAATTCGCTAGCCAGCATCCACTGCATACGTCTAGGCACAACAGCTTTGATGGCCGGGATGTTCGCGATGGTTGGTTTCCCCCTGCATCCACCTCTGCTCCCTCAGCGCAACAAGGACATTCACAGGCGCCGCAGATTCACAGTGCTCCTCTCAGCTTGCACCAGCAACAAACATATCCGCCTATTATGTACGATAGCCAGGTCGAGCGACAACGGCAGGATGGATATCGGCGTTTTCAGCAGGATGATTATGCACGGCGTGAACTCGAGGCTCAGCGCGACGCCGATGCTCGGCAAGAGGAATTGACACACCGTGACGATATGCGGCATCGTGGAGAGATGGCCCGACGGGAGGAGAATGCTCGTCGTAGATGATCAGGACTCATTTGTACATATGCGTGCGGCTTTATATGGAGGACAGGGAATTTGAGTTTTTTGGAGGGAGCAATTGTAGGTATGGTGTTTTGGTCGTGAGTGTGGTAAGTGTAAATATCTGTATGGTATACGATACCCTGACATATGGGCATTTGGCATTGGGGCCTTTTTTTAACTTGTACGTAAGGTAGTGAGCGTTTGCAGCTAGCGACAAAGATTCCCGTGTCATTAAATTAATGAAACATTGGAACCAGATGTTTATTATTTGTGGTGGTTTGACTGATAGCTCTTCGAAAGCGACATGCGCGAGACAAACCAAGTAATGTTGTCCGGTCGACAGCACGGAGTGTGGCTTGTATTCCTGTCTGGCAGAAGTCTGGTGTTTGTAGATTATGTTTGCACTCTCTTGGGGAGGGGGTGTATTCTGAGATAATACATTCAGATGCGGAAGCCAAAGACTGTAATAAAATTGTGACTGGCTGATGCAGTTAAAACCACATTTACATTTCTCATCAATCTACAGTCGTCTCAGTCTTTGTGAGAAATTGATACAAAGTAGACCTTGACACCAGGTACTGAAACTTTGTAGTGCTTGGCAGATATCTTGGAATTCGAAAGATAGTTTCTAGAGAATATTCTGGTATTCGAGGTAGCCTTGAGTAGCCTCCTGTACACCATCACCACAGAGCCACAATTCCACAATTCCACAAAAGCGTTGGCTCATGCCCCCAAAGCAGGATTGCAAGATGCGTTTTCCGGCAAAGGCTGTCCCCTTACTGTTGGCATGTTCCTCATTTGTTGCAGCAGATCAAAGGAGATCCTCCGGCGGTGGGACTCCAAGACCAACATCTCTCTTGTACTTTATCCTGTGCCCATTCAGATTCGTCATCGTTAACGATCTATCGGTTCAAAGCTTCCTTTGCCGTTCCCCCACTCAATGGCATGTGAAATGCATCAACGTTGCCCACGATCAGCACATTTCTTGCTACCCAGAATATGAGCTTCCTATGAACCGGCCTTGAACTCGACGGGGGATGGTGGGAGTTTGTGAGGTTTGATGATATGTATTTAAGCATCCACGATCGGACGATCGCAAACCAGACTCACAAGCAGTCGTGCTGAATTTATTTCATTGGGTCTATTACTGAACTGGCCTGCAGCGGATAAGGATCAAGTCACGCCGATTTTCACTAAGGATATCAAACACACTATCTGGCTCGATACCTCGAACGCAGTCTCGGCAAGCGACTATGCTTCGAGGATCGATGTTCCTGCTGCCTTCAATCCAGACACCAGAAGTAAGTCTTGGACACAGTCCAAATTTGTGACAGATGCTTCAAAGGCTAAAGAAGCTTCATGGACCTTAGAAGACTGGATGCGCTTTCCTAGACCAGCAATAGCACTGTTGCTGACTTTGATGCTAGGTCATCAGACTAACCTCTCTCTCATTGGGACAGGGCTTCATGTTTCCATCAAGGACGTCGACAGGGACTTCGGCACGGCTACCTTCTTCAATATCATCATAGAAGGCAAAACTACCCGTAGCTACACCGATAAAAGCAGGATGGTGCACAGAGTATGGCACCTCCTTCCTCGTGCTGGAGTGAGAGAAATTATACTCAAGTTATGGAGTGATCTTGTGGTCAGATTGACAGTGTGCAAGGTGTGAAAGATCGACTTTCTTGGAATTGTATGGGACTATCGTGGCGTTTTTGCTTTTGGGAATGAGCAGCTTTCAGAATCTTCATCACTAATGTTGGCTCTTCGCTGTAACTACAAGAGCCGATTTTTTCCATTCGTAGTGTAACATCGTCACACGATACTATTAAAGGACATGTTAGAACCTCTCAATCTCGTTGCAAACATGCACTGAAGCGTTGAGATTATAAACGGGTTTAAAGGTTGCCTTCTCATGGGTAAGTGCTATTTGAACACGACAATGCCTCTCTCTTCATCTTGATAGCAAGACTGCTCTAATGTCGAGACATTTCTGCAGTGAAGGAGTCTATGGGATGCATTGAACGTGAGCTCATTTCGTGATATGCCTAACAGCAGAATATGGGAGTCCGATCGCAAAAGAGAGGTTCGTCTTCGCTGAAACTTTTATCTCTGAAGTAACAAGTAGCCGGTGACTTCGACAGTCGCTGAGATACTCGAAAGATAATACGCTGGTGTCGACGTGGGTTCTGGGCATAAGTCTGGTCACGTGTAGCACTTAACACGAAATCAAAGAGTCGCGTCGAGCGCGTCACATATGTCAACTACATCTGTACAAGCCTGCCTATAACACCCAGAACCACTGATCAATTCAATCAAAATCTGAAGATGTCAGGCTACGGAGATGAGATGGACATCGACATGGACGCGCCTAAGGCTGCTGACAGTCTAATGTTCAACTCGGATAATACGACCAAGGGAAAGAGAAGTGCTGCGAATCTGCCAGTCGAGGCAGAGGATAGCTTGCCATGGGTCGAAAAGTATCGTCCTGATTCTTTGGACGACGTATCTGGCCATCAAGATATTCTTGCGACGATCAACAAATTCGTGGATACAAATGTAGGTACGGCTTCAACAGATTTGAACTCCAATTGACCAGAGGCATAGAGACTTCCTCATCTCCTGCTTTACGGACCTCCAGGAACCGGAAAGACTTCGACCATTCTAGCGCTTGCTCGTCGCATATATGGGTCCAAAAACATGCGGCAGATGGTGCTTGAACTAAATGCATCGGACGATCGTGGTATCGACGTGGTGCGCGAACAAATCAAGACCTTCGCCAGTACCAAACAGATATTCAGCATGAACACAACAGATAAATCTACAACAATCGCGACTTACAAGCTCATCATACTGGACGAAGCAGATGCCATGACATCCACTGCTCAGATGGCTTTGAGAAGGATTATGGAGAAATATACCGCGAATACGAGATTCTGCGTTATCGCGAATTACACACACAAGCTCAGTCCAGCGCTGCTGAGTAGATGCACCAGATTTCGATTCAGTCCACTGAAGGAGCAAGACATTCGAGTTCTCGTTGACAAGGTTATAACGGAGGAGAATGTACAAATTACACCAGAAGCCACTACTGCCTTGGTAAAACTTAGCAAGGGTGATATGAGAAGGGCGTTGAACGTATTGCAAGCCTGTCAGGCAAGCAGTGAGTCTTAAGTGTAGACCAACTTCTTGGGCTAACAGTGTAGGTACTCCGCTCCACATCAAAGGAGAAGCAAAGATAGCCGAAAAAGATATTGTCCGCGATATGATTACCGAGACCACGATATACGAATGCATAGCATCACCACACCCCAAAGATATTTCAAAGATACTCAACACGCTCCTGAAGACTCCCGATGTCACTTCCTGCCTCTCCACCATCAACACAATAAAAGCTACACAAGGACTAGCCTTGGCAGACATAATAACAGCGCTTGGGGAGGAAATGACGCAGAGGAACGTGCCCCCAGAGGTGATGATAACCTGGCTAGAAGGTTTATCCGAGGTGGAATATCGACTCAGTGGAGGAGGAGGAGAGGTTGTTCAGACAGGTGCAGTTGTAGGAGTATTAAGAAAGGGAGTGGAACTAGCTGGTGTGACTGAGGCATGATGTCGACGGCATGCTTGATGTACGATGATGAATTTACGACATAAAATGTGCTTGAAAGAATCAAAGCTGTCGGTCTATAGAGTTAACTCCCTCAGTAAATAGTCTTTGTAGTTTCCTTAGACAGGAGCTTCGTGCTCAAATTACCATAGATTTGTTTACCTTACAGTTCGCAGCGCTTGTAACGGAATCACTTCCACGTGATTCACTTCGATTGATACTTGCCTCTTCATTCCTATACCAACCCGACGTCACTTAGTCCCTTGGGGATAAGTTCAGCTAATTATTACCTTCCCGGAAGCTCTAAAACTTGGCAGAGAGTTGAGAACGTTACAGGGTCGTGGCTATCAAGGTAATGATATAACTGCTACAAAAGAAATTAAGCTGACTTGGATGCGACACAGGCTCTGTGTTGTATACAATGGGAGACTTTAAGGCAATGGACAACGAAGATAGTGCTTCTGGCAGTGCGGATCAAGAGAATGGCTAAACTACAAGCAACTTGGTTGCAACAGCAGGTGATGGTTTTCAGATATAAGTGTAACGTTCTGAACGTTCTCGGTTAGTATTTGGGCTTGGAATACTCAACTAAGACCTTCTCGAATTGAAGCAACGCCGGGTTGGTATAGTAATGAAGAGGCAAGTATCAATCGAAGTGAATCACGTGGAAGTGATTCCTTTACAAGCGCTGCGAACTGTTAGGTAAACAAAGCTACGGTGATTTGAGCACGAAGCTCCTATCTAAGGAAAGTACGCTGACAATATAGAACCTTCGTGTACTACGGACTCCATAGAAGTTGGTGACTCTAGAGGAGCCCTCACGTGACGTCTAACTCGGTAATCCCTTGGATCGTTTCCATGCACGTCGAGCTGCTAGGAGAGCCCTTGGTCATATACTAGCATCACATACACGGCACGGCGATTTCACAGGGTACCACGAGCGTTTCCAACATAGCGATTACACCCGTAACTGCTCATGCGGACGGTCCAAGTCCCCTTTACACTTCTACTACTGTAAGCTTAGCA
>MU254139.1:0-26737 GCA_019669825.1 Calycina marina
ATAGTATAGAATAGTATAGAATAGTATAGAATAGTATAGAATAGTATAGAATAGTATGCCTCATGATAATGCCACTCTGGCGTTCTTGGCGTTCAACCGCTTGACAGCACTGCTTAGCGAGGGCCTTGGCCCGAGTACCTAAGTGGGTTCTAACCCTCACAGATAGTAGGTTATATGGAGAGGCTGATCTTTCTGCCAGCAAGTGCTTCCGAAATATGTCTTCAAGGGAGGCGAGGTCCATATGGGACTCAAGGATACAGCCAAACTTTGCAGTCACAGGAACAATACCAATCAATCTGCCGAGCATATCGGGCCTAGTGTTGCTGAACTCCTTCAGGCACATTGAATACTGATTCCGCGAGCGTTCGAGGCAGGCGATGTGTATCCGGAAAGTCTTGCCCTGGATGTTGTATAAAAGTTGAACGTCATATTTTCTCTTTCATTCCGTTACTTGTCTCTTCACTCTTGCAACTGTGTTTGCTTTCATGTGGTCGTTTTGAAGTATTCCGTAAGCTTAGCAGCATTCGATGCAGTAGAAATTGCTGCTCCAGCTGAGACTCTAAACTTCCGCGAGCCAAAACGCATTAATGCTCGCGCTGCTTTGATTTTTTTTGATGCATTTGATTCCAAAGAAAACAATATTCTATCGGCCAGGTCTGTAAATCGTCTGTTTTCACCCTATCATCTGGTACAGCGCGTGGATGACTTTGGCAACGCGATTTACTTGGATCTCCTGCATTCAGGGGGGCCAGATAGCTTGCTTCTAGGCTTGGGCGAAAGACCAAGTTATCTGCATCTGATATCGCAAAAGTAAGGAACTCGAACGACCCCCTCGATGAACAGCCATACCAGGAACAAGCCAAAACGCTCGAAGACAAGCCTTCTGTGCGTACTTTGCAGCGCTATACTGCTCGGAGTGGTGCGCGTTGGTACAAGATGCCCTATTCTTCTGAAATCTTCAAGTCAAAACAAGCCGAATCGCGTCCGATATGGTAAAGAGCACGAAGAAGCGACCCTTGCCGGCTTCTGGCAATACATATGGTTTACGGGTGAGATACACTTCCGGTCAGTGAAGCCTAAGAATACTGCGGAGAATTGGCTATGTTGTCCAGGGCAAGAGAAGTCTCTTACAGAGACCAAGACCTCTGGTTTAGACGTCACTATCAATGTAGCCACTGGAGTGTCGTAAATCACAAATAAAGGCTCATGTTTTAAAAGGATCTAAGGAGCTATTACAGCAGACCTACAAACTACGTAGGCTACGGGAAAACATGTACCAAATCTATGAAGAGTACAAGAAGCAAGTGGAAGTCTGGGAGGCAGCACAGCCAGCAGCAGAGGTTATATCCAAAGGAAACGCCATGTCACAAGAATGTTATGCTAAGGAGATCCTTCTTAAGCATACCCAAGAAATTATGGCCTTAGAAGAGCGATATAGCGATCGCCCCTGCCTCCAAGAGGATAGAGATCCTTCGCACGGGAATAGGTATGTTAACAACCCGTTTGCGCGTCTTAAACGTGATACAAATCTCAAAATACCTATCCATTCGGCAAAATGGCCAGATCTGAATTCTATAGTCTATTTGGCAGATAGTATAGCAGCGATTACGTGGTGGACATGGCATACGGTAGCAGAATTTAAAAAGGTTATCCATCGTGAATGGGATAGGGATACAATCGCACAAATTGGGAAACGTTTTAGAGAGATGCCCTGAGGTGTAAAAAAGTCTAGGAGATTGAAGGAGGTCGAGTTAAATCTTTGTTGTGGTGATATGTATGATATAATCCGTTTTGAAATTTATTGGTAGCCCCTGCCCTGTCAGTTCTAATAGTCCCTGTGTTATGATTTCCAGCATGACTGATATAGCACTCAAGGCAAAGGCTGCTGCGGTGACCAATGTCGGAAGATTTGTTTGGCTGTAAATTCAGATGAAATTCATTGACTGGTGTAATGGCTGACTTGAAATAGCGATACCAGTGCCTATGCTCCGCTAGGAGACACAGTGCTTGCAGAGACTCCTTGTGGCGAACTCGCTGACTTGGTGATATAAAATCTGCCAAGGCACGATTGTGCTGCTAAAGCATCTAACGGAGAACTCGCTGTTGGACAGCTTTCCACCTACAAACCATCATACATTGACCCTAAGTGGCAGGCAAGAAGCACAGCAGAGCGTACCTAGACACTAATTGCTTCAACAGCAATCGTGGCCAGCATCAAGGCATATCCCAGTATAGCCATTGCTCTAGTCATCGAGCTAGACTCCCTCCCTAACTTGGTCACCAACGCGAACTTGACAACTTGTCAGCAATCCGCGCAAGACTATAAAGTTGGTGTCGTGTATGCTCTCAAGCAACTCAATCTTCCCAACGTCGCTATGTACATCGATACAGGTCACGGTGGATGGTTAGGCTGGGATGCCAACCTACGTACGTCTCAGCACTTTCTTCCCCATATTCCAAACAAGCTAACGCCATTCCAATACCCGGAGAAGTCATGATAACCAGCATCTACAAGACAGCGGGCTCACTCAAACAAGTTTTCGGCATCGCCACCAACGTCGCAGGCTGGAACGCCTTCTCCCCAATCGCTCGGCCAGCTCGCCAACGTCGCAGATGCCCCATACAACAAATGCCAAGATGAGAAGACCTACGTCAACACCTTCTGTCCACCCGCCAGGCATGCCACGCTATCGTAGATACCGGCCGTAATTCCGTCACCGCTGTGCGCAAAGAATGGGGTGACTGGTACAACGTCAACGTCAACGGTGTCGGTTTGGCGTGCGACCGATGAGCACCACGGGCGTTATTCTGGCGGACAGCCTTTTCTGGGTTAAGCATGGTGGAGAGAGTGATGGGGCGAGTGATCTAGTGCCGATCGATATGATTCTTTCAACAGGAAAGATGATGGTATGCTCTCTTCCCCTTGATGATTGGATATACGGCATACTGACATGTGCTTAGCTTTCAAGCCTTCGTCACCAGGTGGGCAGTGCAATGAGGCATACCTCGAGATGCTCATCAAGAACACTAACCCAACCTTCTAGATATCTAATTTATCGTTCGTTTGATGAAGGGGGAGGGGGGTGCTTGACAAAGATACCGAACCAAAATTCACTCGTTTTGGAAAAGCATGAATGGGACTGATGGGGAGCTGGAAGTTGTTTATTCTGCAGATGTCTGAATGCACCTATGGCATTTGACAATGCCGACAGAAAATATAGTGAAATTCTCTGAGATTGCCCTTTATGGCTGATTGATGCCCATATTTCGATTACAGAGTAGTTGGACGCTCTCAAGATCCAAGACGCACGACGAAGACCCTTACAATTACTGGTATTGATGAGCACAGTATTCTTTCATTTTCTATAACAACTATACCTTCTGTCGTTTCTTCTTTGGCGTCGAGTTTTTCGTTTTCCTTATAATAGTATCATCGTTCAGCTCTTCTCGACGTTGCTCATTAGCAGTCTCGTCGATATCTTCCTCATCTATTGGTTCCTCGTTCTCTTCCTCGGCATTTCCTATATCGCTGTCGTCATCTTCCGAGTCAAGACCAAAGGCCGCATCCACATCATCAAGCTCGACACCGCCATCACTGCCGAAACCTTCGAACTCTTCATCTTCGACTGTAGCGGCATTGGATGTAAAAGCTGTCATCGAGGTGTCGGCGACAGATGTGTCTGCAATCGACTCATCGTCACGCTTCCTCTTCTTGCCCATCTCTCCGAGTCTGCCTTCACGACCCTCAATACCCTTCTCTTCTGGCCCTTCTATTATGGGCGGTGGTGTGAACCAAGGTATCTTTCCGCGCAAAAAGTCGTTCAGAACCATCTTGGCTACACCATCCACATCTGGCTCACCGCCATGAAGGAGTCTTCCACCCTTCCTAGCTAACAGCTCAAGGAACTCGATGTGATCCTTGTATCCTCTGATCTGATATGTTCTTTCTATATGTTGGGGTTTTGTCTTCGCCAGAACAGCTGGGATGTACTGTTCTGGGTTCTCGACATTTTCAACCCTCACTACACCACGTAGTAAGATATCTTGAGGAGTATCCGAATTACTTGGCGGTACTACACCAGGGCAATCTATCAGGTAGATGCGTTTCATGAGTGTGATATACTGCCATACTTTAGTCTCTCCAGGTATAGGTGCGACAACGCACACCTTCTTCTTACGGAGAGTGTTTATGATGGATGATTTTCCAGTATTGGGGTAGCCAATGAAGCCTACTGAAACCTGTTTACGGTCCGAGTGAAGGGATGAGAATTGGCGGAGGAGAGATATGAGTGATCCTTTACCGAAGGAGTTTGTTATTGAGGCGTGGAAAGCAAGTGTGGGGTAGTCTTTTCCGAGGTACCGTGTCCATGCAGCCTATTTTATCATTAGCTTTTGTATGAATTTAAGAAATGCTGATCAAATGAATGAGATGTATGAATCATTACTAAGAATACTACCACAAGCCACCATATTGGTGGAAGTAGTCTTCAACTCAAACGAAGCATAAAAAAACTCTTTACGATAGACTCCCCAAGACGGTGAGCTATCTATTCAAGGTCGTGAAACCATGAACGGCGAGAATGATTTCGATCTACCAAAGTTGTAACAGGCGACCTTCCATTGCGTAGAGCACGTGAAATGCAGAAGGAGTCTTGACTTAACGATGGAACCTGAGAGAATAAAGGAAAGGAAAGGATAGACTTAAGAGAAGAAGGGTGACACTTACAGCGACTCTAGTAGGTACCAGGTCGCACTTGTTCAGTACAAATATCAAGTGCTTGTGCGGCGCTTCCTCCTTGATGTATTTCTCGACACTGCGACATCGTGTACCAAGAGGATCTCGGGCATCGAGTACGTGTATTACCACATCGGACGAGTCGATGACCTTGTACAACTCGTTCCAAATGCGCTTGCTCTGGCCCTTGTTAAATATAGCTTCCTTCGCACTGGTGATCCATCCATCATCGGCCTTGGCAGCCTCGCCTACAGGTTCTACGCCAGAGTTCCCACTGAGCAGTAGCTGCTCGTCGAGGCGGTCTAGGTAGATATCGTGGCTTTGTGTGGTGCTCTCAGCAAGATCTTCCACCGAGCTAACGCCTAGCTTCACACGCTTGCGTTGCATCTTGGGGCCGAATGTGTCTGCGAAGGGGACTCCTTCTATGGTCATCTTGGCTTGGTGCTGCTTGATACCATTCTTTCCCTGACCGTCTCTAATTAGAGTCATGGGAAGCTTGTTCGACTTCAGGAGAACACTGTAGGGATCCGACGCACGTTCTTCCATCGCAGATCGGAAGGAAGCCAGAGCATCTTGGCCGATGACCCTCGAGTTGGTGAACCATTTCCTGTTCGGCTATGCAAGAATTAGTTTTGTATTTTGCGATGCGCCAGCAGGATAGATCTTACCTCTATTCTAGCATTCGGTACTTCTCTGGTCTGGAAAGCAGCTGCCTTCGTGACCTTACCAGCAGCGTTGTGCTGCGCAGTGCCTCCCGTGAGAATCTTCAGCTGCTTTGCCTTTTTTGCTGATCTGTAGAAGTTCTCTCCCTTGACCTTGACATTGGCCATGCCATCGCTTGGACCGTCTCTCTTCTTTCGAGACTCTTCCTTCTTGAATTTACCCATCTTGAAGTAGGGAGCGGGTTTTTGTACAGTGAAAGAATCGAGAGAGGTGGTTGAGGAAAGCTGGCAGCGACCTTGAAAAAAGAATTCGGGTTTCGATAAAATAATGTGGGTCAGAAACAGTGTCTTGGCGCAAGGGTATTACAATTTTCGAACATCAATGCAGCGCCTCGAATCTGTCCCAACCAAGGTATCACCTATAATGCCTCCATCGTTCTCTCACGAGTTACTGGCCTGTCTTGTGAGACCTAAGGCAGTAGGACAAACCTCATTGACCATCCGCGCTTTCTCAACGTCTACAACACTTTCATCTATTGGCCCAGAAAGTCCTAAATTTATCGATGTTCCCATACCACCTCAACGGGATGCGGTCGGTACTCGAGATATAAAAGGAAAGCTACCATCGCCTAGAGATGTGTTTCATAGACGGGGCCCGACTAGAGATGGCAGGACACTGAAGCAGCATCTCAAGCTAGCTACCCTTCCTCCGTCCAAGAAACGATCAGAATCAGAACCCGCAAACGAACGTATAGCATGGAAACGACGGATGGCAGAGTCACGGCGACAAAACCTTCGGGACGGTATCATGGCGTTGCAACAGAGGAAGCACAGCCAGCACAATGCAATGGCACAGAAGAGTACAAGGAAACAGGAGGCAAGGGATGCACGACTGAACGCACCTCAGCGCGAGGATGAACGTCTCACAAATCCCACCATAACAGCAGCGGTGCGAGATCTTCAGCTCGGCCCAGTGGCCGATCCTCAGCGGGAGCAACGGGTGGCAGAGAAGAAACAGCGGGTAGAGGCTAAGGAGGCTGCCCGGGAAGAAACACGTCAGAATGCACTGCATACTCTCTACATGAACGCTCGGTCATTTATCGTCACGGAAGCCCAGTTGGATGAGGAGATTGAACGCATATTTGTGGAGAGGCCATTCGGGATGCCTGACACCATTTGGGATGCCCATGGAAGGCCAGAGGATGTGAAGACGATGTTGGCCACGACCGAAGATGCGAGCAGAGGTGCTATTGACTTTTATGGCGGGAAGATGCCTTGGAAGGAAACTTCACGGCGCATGAAGGTCATATCGGAGGAGCTGACGGGTGGAAAGATTGACCGTCGGTAATATTTATGTATATGAAGTGGTTTGGTGGCCGATCCAATGTATAAACATGTACACTTACGCAGTCTCTTTAGAAGAGAGATACATACTAGATGAATAAATGGGCTATGGCAATGCGATTCTTCAGTCACTGTTTCCAGTGGTCGAAACCCGTTAGTCGCGTGATCTCGGAATACAGCGAGTCACCGGATCGTAGTTGAGTCTCGATCGGTAAGATCAGGTGTTTATCTAAGTGACCAGGTCTATATTCGCTCAATACAAGTGTGCCATTGCTGAAGCTTCCCTGGCCTCGAGTTAATTAGGAAGACCTTCCACTTGAGGGATGACTAGTGTTCAGTTGACCACATCTTGATATCACTTGACGCGGATACTGCCATTTATTTACACAAGGGCAGAATCGCTAAAGAAACGACAAGCAAGTTGATTCAGGTAATTATCGTTGTCCAGTTTCTGCGCTGTTCTACGTCGTGAACAAATTATGTTCACACTGAACGACGGCCCTCGAAATTCCCTGAGCTTAGTTTTTGATACATTTAATGGCACATTTCTGCACAACATTGTTTTCATGGAAAAGAGCATAAGAATCCTGGAATAACAATAGCATGCCACGGTTCCGTAATCTTCTCCTTTTGATTAGCATAAGAAGTAAAGCACTCTAATCCATAGTTATCCTCTAGCCAGTTCTTCATATATTTCTACAGTCTCTAATGGAATCATATCTGAAAAACGAGCTGGCCATTTAACTACGTCGATAGCTAACAACTTGAGTAGCTCCTTCGTTTCCTTCGCAGCATGTCCCGGAGCTTTATCTTGCATATAGCCTATCTCATTCTCCTCTCCTGGAAACCCGGATATGTTTACTAGGAACTGTGCGACGAGAGGCACAATATGCTCTCGATACGTCTTCCTGAGATCGATCCCCATCTCTTCTCCCAAATCAGATATGGTCCCTTAGTATGGACGTGAAACGAGCTCCAGAACACCCAGCTCTTCTTTCTCTGAATCTTCTCCTCGATACAAGTGGGATCCATCTCTTCGCCAGGCCTACGAAGCACTCGAACCTTCCAATGTGGACCGTCCGTAAACCACGTTTCGTCACTCCAAAACTACTTGCATCATTGCTCGTATTCTGATATTCTTTGAGTTTATACGAGATCTCAAATTTTCCAGAGGTTGCCTCATGCTGGGTGTCTTGGTGAGACGCGAGGCTCTACAAAAGCACTCAATATGAGCTTCTCATTCTTCAATCCATGATGCTTCTGCGATGTGGATTTTCCGATAGTTGCGATAAGGTGACTCAGATATGAAGTTGACTCAATTGGTTAAAGACAGCAGGTCGATTGGCGCCCATACTTGAGTCTCACTGGTTTGGCATGGAGGGCTTGGTTGAATGCTTCGACTTTTGACACTGTCACAGAGAAAAATGAGGAGTATAGGTACTTCTCTGCAATATCTGCCAGTAGTGTGCAGCTCAGCACTGCGGATTGCAGTGAGGGGTCATCTCTGACTTCTCCGATGATCTGATCGAGCACCTCGTTTGGGAGAGACAGTAGATTCATGATGTATTATTCGCACGCAGCTGTAGGTAGATTTAGTCCAGAGATGTCGTGGAAGACAATGGTGGTTGCGCCTCGGTCAGCTGTTAGCGTCTTGACATTGCATTAGACTATTGTATCATGCCTGCCGTACTGGTTCTCGTAAGACGGTGAAAATACGAGCCTCCAGCATTATATCTACCACGACGCCAGCTGGACACCCATACGCTGCTATTATCGTAGGTCATGATCTCGTAGAGTTTCCAGCGCCAAGACTCCAAGCTGGCCATTTCTGTCCAATTAAGATTGTCATCCGAAGAAGAGCTTACGCTGCTTAGGATCGCCCGAAGAAGGTTTACTCTTCCCTCGCTCCAGTTTCATCTTTTTTGGCGGTGCTAGGGTAGATAAATTTGTGCCTATTACTGCGGACTCCTGCACGACGTCTCGTATCGTCTGCCTCGACAAACACAGATCGATGTGCTCATTGAATTCCTTCTCATCAGGAGTCTGAGGTCTTGAGCATATTGGACAATCCCACCACTCCTCTTCTATAGCTTCGGTTCTTTTGGGGTTCGGGACGATCTCCTTTCCATGATGTTTTCTTTTGTCGAATTCCTGGCCAAGGCTTTCCAAATCTTTCAATTCATCTTCACGTTCTAGCCGCTCGGCATCTTCAAAAAGTCGCTCATCATATGTCTCCCACTTCTCGCTTTCCATTTCTTCGGCCTTTCTTTTCAGAGACGAATCAGAGATAGCTTCACCAACATCTGCTGGTGCTTTAGTCTTGAAGCCGAAGAATGCCAGTGTGTCTGGCTTTTTCATGGATACTAGATGGGTACATCTCAAACCCATCAACCGCAATTTGATTCTCGGGAATTCTTGTTCCAGCTTGACTAGCATTGGTAAGGCGTACTTGTACAGATCGTCCGCCTCGAAGATTGGTTTTTGAGGTACGACCTGTCTCGTGAAGACTTCGTAGGTGTGTAATTTGATTTTCAGACATAGCGTTCGGCCTTTAAACTGAGCCCTTACCATATCTTTCTCAAGCTCCTCTGCTGTCCATCGTAGCTGTGCATGAAAAGCAGACGGACCACTCATTTCACCAAAAGTACTTTCGGTGCCGACACTCTTTCTTTCGAATTCTTCAGCAGGCTGCACAGAAGTCCTTCCTAAGCCCAAGTAGCATCCCGTGAGAAATACAAATGCCTTTTCACCAAACAACTTAGACAAGTACTGCCTACATGCGTAGATGTCGCCGCAAGTCTTAATACCAACAGCATCAAGTTCTCTCTCGAACACTCGACCAACTCCGTTAACTTTACGAGTAGGAAGATCTCTCATAAAAGCCATTATAGCATTCCTGTCGTTCGGGAGCTGATACTGACCGTTTGGTTTGTTCTGATTTGAGCATATCTTTGCAAGTTTTGCATTAGCAGCAATGCCAGCTGATATCGTGATATGCGTTTTCTCATGCACCTCTTTCCGAAGTTGTTCTACTGCCGCTGCAGGTTCAATATTATTCGTATTGCAGTATTCCGTGATATTGAGGTACGCCTCATCTATACTCGCACTCTCGAATCGAGGATCGTAGTCAACGATGATCTTGCGCACCTCTTGTGCCTTTGCGGCGTATTTATCGAAATTCAACGGTATCTGAATGAGTTGAGGACAGAGCTTTTTAGCAACAAAGCCGGCCATTCCACTGCGACATCCAAATTTTCTCGCATGGTAGTTGCAAGTCGTAAGTACCCCCTTACCAACTGAGAATGGCACATCTTTCAGCTCTGGCTTGTCCAGTTCTTCCACGGCGGCATAAAACGCATCGCAGTCGATATGTACGATTGTTTGGGATAAGTCCCGCGAAACTTCGAGGTCATCGATGAACTGTTCTGCCTTTCTTCTATCGTGGCCAAGATCTAGTCTCTCTAGATCCTCCTTCTTCTTCGATATCCTCTCGATCTTCTGGGTGAGATTCTTGTCTCGGGCTTCCTCGTTGTTGAAGTATTTTGACCCCTTGGAAGCTTCGTATATGATTTCAGAGACCTATCGGGGTCAGTCATATGTTATTCATGGATACATGTAGGGCAATTGCCTTCTGTTGGTCAACTCCATTCTGCCCGGGCTTCGTAAGAGATGGCCCGAGAAGACTGTACTTAAGAGTGCCGTGCTCCTTCACCACATCGGACTGTGGTTGTTCTTCCGTAACTGGACTCATCGCGTACTATGAGAAATATTAACATTCTTGCTGCCCATTCACACAAGCTCGTAATTAGTATCAGCAATGAAGGTGGAAATACCCTTGGTGTAAGGTCCAAGACAAGTCGCGAGCGCGTTAGCACGTGACAGCATGGCCAAATTAAAAAGTTATGTTGATTTTTGATGTATTGTCTTAATGACAACCACCACCATGCATAGGCTGATACGGACCGAGGCTTCAATCATCTTCTTCAGAAGCTGTGCGGCTCGTCCCCGGTGCCTGAGTCTGGCAACAGCAGCAGCACGCAAATGTGTGGAAGGAAATAGAGCAAAGGAATTGCGGAGACATTTCTCAAGCTCGCCATTTCTGCGAGCAGTATCAGTAGAAGCAATGTAAGCTTCCCCGTTAGCAGACTCGGCGTTGAATAGACTCGAGCTCAAGATGACTGAATGGGCGACCATAGCGACGTCACAACATTTTCGAACACAGCCTAATCGATTATAGACTGAAGAAAGCTCAAGGAGATCCAGAGGAACTTACTCAGGATATCATAGTGGAGAACTTGGACTCCGCTGAGAGAGCACGACTGACAAAAATTCGAAACATCGGTATTGCAGTACGTTGAGGCTATCGAGACCCCATAGCTCAAAAGAAAACCAATACTAAAATCGTTTTTAGGCACACATAGACAGTGGGAAGACGACATGTACAGAACGTGTGCTGTTTTACACTGGGCGAATCAATGCCATACACGAAGTACGAGGAAAGGATGCGGTCGGCGCAAAAATGGACTCCATGGAACTGGAAAGAGAAAAGGGAATCACAATTCAGTCTGCAGCAACTTTCTGTGACTGGAAGAAGGTTGAGGATGGGAAAGAGGAGATATATCATATCAACTTAATTGATACACCAGGACATATCGATTTCACAATTGAAGTGGAGCGAGCACTGCGGGTTCTCGACGGAGCAGTCATGATTTTATGTGCTGTAAGCGGCGTCCAGAGTCAAACGATCACAGTCGACCGACAGATGCGGCGATACAACGTCCCCAGAATTAGTTTCATAAACAAGATGGATCGAATGGGAGCCAATCCATTTAAGGCGGTCGACCAAATCAACCAGAAGCTACGAATCCCGGCTGCGGCTTTGCAGGTACCCATTGGATCCGAGGACTCATTCCAAGGTGTCGTAGATCTTATAAGGATGAAGGCGATATACAATGACGGATCCAAAGGGGAAACAATACGAGAAACCGACGAGATCCCCGAAGATGTGAAGGCATTGGCAGAAAAAAGGAGGTCAATACTGATCGAGACTCTTGCAGATGTTGATGACGAGATCGCAGAAATCTACCTAGACGAGAAGATTCCCAGTCAAGAGCAGATCAAAGCAGCAGTCCGGAGGGCAACAATCGCCCTCAAATTTACCCCAGTTCTCATGGGAAGTGCTCTTGCTGACAAGTCTGTCCAGCCAATGCTAGACGCTGTTTGCGATTATCTACCCAATCCGGCAGAGGTAGAAAACTTGGCCCTCGACAGAAGGCGAGCCGAAGCACCAGTCAAGCTTGTGTCGTACGGGTCATTGCCATTCGTTGGTCTTGCATTCAAGCTTGAAGAAGGTAACTACGGTCAATTAACCTACATAAGAGTTTATCAGGGAACTTTGAAGAAGGGCCTGAACGTCTTCAATGCTAGAACAGACAAGAAGATCAAGATCCCCCGAATCGTGCGGATGCACTCGAACGAGATGGAAGATGTGTCCGAGATCGGTGCTGGAGAAATATGCGCCGTGTTTGGAGTCGAATGCGCATCTGGAGATACCTTCACTGATGGTGGACTGCCGTATTCCATGTCTTCTATGTTCGTACCGGATCCAGTTATATCGCTCTCCATCAAGCCAAAAGAATCGAAGAATACTGCCAACTTCAGCAAAGCCATGAGTCGATTCCAGCGTGAGGATCCCACTTTCAGAGTTCATGTTGATGCAGAGTCTCAGGAAACCATCATATCCGGAATGGGAGAACTTCACTTGGATATTTACGTTGAGCGTATGCGCAGAGAGTACAGAGTTGAGGTTGAGACTGGAAAACCGCAGGTTGCCTACCGCGAGACCATCACAGAGCCCATCAAGTTCGATCACACTCTGAAGAAACAGACTGGTGGTGCCGGTGATTTCGCTAGAGTTGTGGGATATATGGAGCCTATCGAACCTGGACCAAATGGTTATGGACCGGCGAAATTCGAGCAACAAGTCACGGGTGGTTCCATTTCAGAAAAGTATCTTTTTGCTTGCGAGAAAGGCTTTATGGCATCTTGCGAAAAGGGTCCCCTTGTCGGGCATCCGGTATTGGCAACCCACATGGTTGTGAATGATGGTGCGACCCACATGACTGATTCGTCTGAAATGGCCTTCAAGAATGCGACCCAACAAGCTTTCCGCAAGGCTTTCAAGGAAGCTAAGCCGCAGATACTCGAACCGCTCATGAAGACCACGATCACCGCACCAAACGAGTTCCAAGGAAACATTCTTGGACTTTTGAATAAGCGTAATGCGATTATCAACGAGACTGATATTGGGCCAGAGGACTTCACGCTACTTGCTGACTGCAGTTTGAATGCTATGTTCGGTTTCAGCTCTCAATTGAGAGCTGCGACACAAGGAAAGGGTGAATTTGGAATGGAGTTTAGTCATTACAGCCCTGCTCCCGGACAGTTACAGTAGGTTCTCCAGCTCTTGGGTATACAAGAGCATGTTAACATGACTCTAGGAAGGAGTTGATTGCAGCCTACGAGAAAGTACAGGCTGCTAGGAACAAGTAGACGAATAGTGTACATCTTTTACGTTCACTAACCTTGTTCTTTGACTTTAGGACATCTTTGTATCATATTTTTATAGACCGGGGTCTGTTTCTTCTACGATTGTCTGTATATGACGGTCTGAAGTGTACACCCCATTCAAAAGTCGCTGGAATTTTGCATACAATGGGAACAGAGCGGGAAACCTGTAAAATTACTGTATCATAGAAAGACGAATAAATTGTTCTTGGCTGGTTCCTTCTTTCCGGGTGCAGCAATCTAGTGATCTGCCTTAGTATCTTATACCTTTCCTTAATACGGAGTATGTACGAATTGTTACATGTAATTCAATTAGCTTTCACATGCCGGGTTTGGAAGTTGCCTATTGTCTCGCTCTGCAGAAGATAGGTAGGTAAGTAGGAGTAAGCGACAGGTTGGGAACCTCACCAAAGAGTGCTAAGGCGAGAATGTTTTGGGAGGTGGTTATTCATATAGAAATAAAGAGCTTTGCAAGCAGTAGGCTTGCTTTTAAACAACGGCCTTTCGAAGGGTGAATTTGCCGCTCAGCAGTGGGAAGAGGATGTCAAGCGCAATTTGCATTGCAACCAGATTGGCCGTGATGGAGATGAACTTGAATAATTCGATGACTCAAGGTCCAGCAAGGAGACTGTGACACCATCACTTGGGTCAAAACTACAATTCTATTGCTGCATACCAGAGATCACTGAAGGCGCAACACTTATGCCTCAGAAGCCGTCGTTGTGGTCAGCAGAGCCACTTCATGCTCCATATGAGCTCTGTCTTCGTTCCTTCCTCCCCACAGAACTACTTACAACAATACCCATAATTTACCACACTACCTATATCAATTAGTTCTTGAAAATGAGGATTAGTATCCGTTAAAAAGATTGAATTTCGTGCAAGCGATCTGATTTATCGTGCCATTCGTATATTCAAAGCACAACACATTCAAAAGTTCCCGTCAACGAACGACTGTGTTGCTTAATGTGGGTTCAGCCTCCCATTGATGCGTATAAGATTCGTTCTATCCCATGTTACCTTCGGGCGAATTGAAGATGGTCTGCATCTGCGAGCGTCGTCCACCATGATGGTGAACAGCCCTTCGGTGCGTTGTAGTTTTGTTGAGTTGGTGCTGGGCGTTGGGTGCTGGGCGCTGTTGCAAGCTGGAAATTCCTTTCTATCCTCTTTGTTTAATGCGCAGTGGTATGGGCGGAAAGGAGATGCTGTGGTGATGATGGTGAGGAAAGTGCGTGGTGAGGAAGGAGCGAGGTGTTGTCTGCTACTGCGACCGAGCTCCCTGGTTGACCCAGTAAAAGCCGATGATACTAAGATAATCAAGCACCCAGTCAATACATCCAGCTTCAGCTGACTTCAGTGTCTTGAACTAGAGTGTGCATTGAAGGTAATGCCGTCTGGCTATCCCAAATATTCCCATTTCCCAACATTGGACTAGCCTGAAATGTTGGTATGTTCCATTACAATACGCCGAGACCATGTTGTTGCAGCGAGAGCAAGACAAGCATCTGCGAATGGCCCGAGAGAAGACAGCTTCATGACAGGACTGTCAGTTACGGCGAGATGATGAAAGAGTTCTACTCTCAAAAGTGATAACTTGGTTCACAGCGCTGATTGAATGCCAATGAATTGGAAGGCTTCAATTTCACTCGGGAGTTACAGGCACGAGTGAGATCTATCCAGCTCGTTTCTTCGCTGATCTGCTTACCACTCAGGTGTTCCTCATTGGGAGGCGGTGATGGGCTAATCATGCAACGCATGCTTTGAGCCCAGAATTACGTTTTACTTTCATCAGCTCTCGTTTGTCATCGGCTGCTACGCAAGCCCACGAGAAGCCCGCCAGTGAATTTTCTAGCGCAACTAGACTCAGGAATGCCAATAACCATTGTCGATGCACTCGTTCTCGATCCACGCAATCCAGCCCCGGGCCTGCTGCAGGAGGACATGTGTCACGCAAGGGCAAGGGCTTTTTTTTTTTATAAGAGCGTCATGTTATCTAGTCCAATTCCCCGTTCACGGATGATCAAGAGAGGCAGGATGATGAAGGGGTCTCAGAAAACCTTGCTGTGATGCATGAAATCACCTTGGAAGCACGTCTGAGAAGATGCACTAGTTGTGAACGGGCAAGGCGCTGATAGAGTACTTGACAAAAGTCCCAAGTAATTTTCACTAATAGATGATGTAGTGCCATCTCATACTAGAGGCTACTGACAAGCCAGCTTTGCGGGATGTTCTGGATGCTGAAACCTTTTCACATGAGTGTCTCGCGATTGCTTGCTGTGATGAAACGAATTAGCATGGCCGATTAGGAACTGCGAACATGTCCGAAAACCTACTGCTAAGTGAGCTTGACGGAACTATTTGGGCACAGGTTCTCCGGCACCGGAATAATAAACTGCCAGTTAGAGTCTTTTTGCAGGTTTTTTTTGGGGAGGTGATCTTGCAGCCCGCAAAAAAGATTAGTTAGTACAGCATGGATGTCAAGATTTTGATTCCTCACGAAAACCATCCTAGTGTACATACACATTTGAAGTAGCCTTTGGCTCAGCTTCCGCAAGTGGGCCCTTTGATAACGCCGCATCCATATCCACGGTACTCCGTTGTCATCCTTTATACCCATCCCAATACTCCATCCGCCCCGAGCACATTACTTGCTCTTAATACACAGGCTTCTCGCTTACAGTCGTTATAAAGTTCTGATACTGTTCTCCCTCAGTAAGAAGCTTTTTGGCAGGCTTGAACTGGGGTGCCGGAGGTGGTGTAGGATGACTAGGCGTCATCCACAATACTGGTCCTCCTATCTGTTCGACCGGTTCAGGTTCTGGTGCCTTCTCGGTTTCTGGCTCAGTCTCTTTGGGAAGACGCATGGCGAGTAAAACATATTCAGCCCTCGTCATGTTATCCATGATATCATCCATGTACCGTCGGACTTCCTCCGGATGTGCCACGACCTTTTGAAGTGCTTCTAGCTGCCGTCCTTGATGCGCATATAGCCGTATTGTGATGGGTTGGTAGTAGTCAAGTGCAGGATCGTAGCTAGGTGAGTCACTTTGGCTGCCTTTCCGCACGATGAGGAACGATGCTATGACTTGGCCCTGTGGAAGGTATTCGAGTATACTGAACTTGGGGAAGAGGAATCGATCTCCCGAGCCTCCAGTGAACTCAAAAACTATCCCCGAGATATCTGGCTTCATCGGCGGCAACGGTCCTTTTGACCGTAGTGCTTGAGGTTGAGGTTGAGGTTGAGCTTGGTATTGAACTGTTGCAGGGGAAGCTTTCACCACAGGCGCAGGACTCGTTGCCGAGCTGCCGTTCTGTTGCGTGTTGTGTGCCTGGCCATTAGAGGAGGTCGGGTTCGGGGTGCCCGTCTTCGACTCCTGCGATGTCTGCTCATTCTGCTGCCTAGCCTTTAGCAGAATTGTTAACTCGTCAATGTGTTTCTGAAACCTCTTGAGCTCTTCCGGTGTGGCCTGGCCATTCGCGACTATCCGCATGAGTGCCTTCAAAGTGGGATCAGATGCTGCTCTCTCGGCAAGCATTTGTATGACCGGGTCGGTACTTCGGGTTGTTGTTGTTTTTGTTGTAGCAGACAAAGGGTTCGGGGGCTTATGAGGTGTAGGAAGCTCTGACTTCTTGTTCTGCGCAGTGCCTACCTCATTGAGGCCATCCACGGCCGGCGTTGCAGATACGCTAGTCCCATTTAATGGCACCGGTTGTTGCTGATGCACAGCTGTGGCATCTTGCAACCCTGGAGTAGATCGTTGAGCTGGTTGAAGAATTGGCTCTAGTTTATGCTGAATGGGTGTCTGAGAGCCAGGAAGCGGCATCGCCCCACCAGGCGGACCATATTGTATTATCGGGCGATACATCGCCTGTTGTGGTGTAGGCGACAGAATTCTCGAGGTCGTATCTTTGATGGCATACATTGTAGCCTCGAAGATGTGTGGTTCGACTGTGATTGTACAGGTTCCCAGCTTCGTCATCGACTCTTTCGGAGGATTATTTAGTAACTGGGGCGCTTCCTTCTTCCTTTTGGCTGTGACTTTCGTCCAGTATCTTTCGAATATGCCCTCACTCAGCCATTTGGCGCGTGATCTCTGCAAAGAATCTCCCAAAACTCCGCTGTAAGACGTGCTCGAGTCAGCCTTTGTGCACGATCGGGGGAGCTTGGGA
Source organism: Calycina marina (assembly GCA_019669825.1). Classification (NCBI taxonomy): domain Eukaryota; kingdom Fungi; phylum Ascomycota; class Leotiomycetes; order Helotiales; family Pezizellaceae; genus Calycina; species Calycina marina. Next base: position 17,479 of record MU254139.1, read on the forward strand.
CGGAGCAATGTGGTAGAGCTCTCACCTTTCAGAAATAGTGTGAAACTCATTGGCAGATAAGTTCTCCGGCTGGGGTTCGGTCAAAGTGGGAAGTGGTTTACCAGCCACTATGCTCTTTGGCAAAGGCTCGTCCACGGGAGGTGTTGGCTGGGCCGTTATGTGTACTTGCTGTGCCTGCTCTGGAGGGCTGGTGTTCCGTTTCTTTGCTGCCGGCTCACCGCGTGTCGTGCGAGCGGGCATTTTTCTCTTCCGCTCCATCTTGTATCAGAGGCGTTAATTGGGGTTGGGGATGTAATTAACAAGCCCAGACGCGTTTGAGTTGCAGACTGTAATGTTCAAGATAATAAAATATGGGCCAGGTGCTCGATGATTGGACATAGTTTTCACGTCTAGTAGGAAAACCAATGGGATGAGACGATTGTCCATCAACACGACATCTACATCTAATATCGAAATGCAGATGTGCGTACAGCTATCTTCATGAAGCGTGGCTTACAAGAGAGCTAGTAATTAGAAGCAAACGTAAGTCACGTTGCTCAGCCCAGATTGCTGCCACCCCACTTCACTACAGCCTACCTACCAGGTATCTAAGCAGAGAGCTCTTGTTCGAATCCGTCTCCCCGGCTGTAGGTTACTTCACAATCCCGGCTTCTTTTCCATTGGCAATAAACAACCCTAGCTGGCATTTGGTTCATTGAAGGCCAGATGCTTTCGTGCCTACACTATATCGTCGCTAGAGCTACATGGACTCTTGTCCTTGCGATATCTATCTACAGCATCGCTGTACTTCTCATGACCTCTTCTATGATACAGAGAGAGTGAGTACCTTCTCTTTAGCTACCACTTTCCTAGCTCACTCCGTAGAGTACTTTTTCTCAGTAGATTGCAGGCCTGGTGGCTGGATCTAAATAATCCTGAGCAGTTCGGCTTCGCAAGTGAGTAATACTAGCCACTTCAGTCCCTATGTGTACCTATCCTAATTTGAACAGGGAATCAAGTTACTCCTTTCAATTTCACAACGCCTGATAATGAAACTCTCTACGCATGGCATATAATGCCTCTTGGACTGTACGCCAGGTATAAATCTGCTTTGTGCCAAAAACCTACTGGATTTGTAGACGACATTACACATTCCCTCCCTTTTAGACTGCTCATAGATAATCCTGACTCGCGACTTATCATCAACTGTAGGTTGTAGTCCAAATCTACACCCCTAAACCACTTTAGCTCACGTTGACTAGTTCACGGTGTACGTTACTTAAAAACGTAGAAGTTCTCGCTGACACTTCTAGAATGCTGGTGACGTCGGACAAGGTTGGAGAACTGACTCCTATCGTGCTTTGACGGATTCAACATCAAACATCCATATCTTGACGGTCGACTATCGCGGGTTCGGACTGAGCACTGGTGTCCCTTCCGAGAAGGGCGTCATCATTGACGCTATCACCACCATCAAGTGGGCTATTGACGTCGCAAAGATTCCCACCAGCAGAATCGTGATACTCGGCCATAGTCTCGGGACAGCTGTGGCTACTGCAGCTGTAGAACATTATGCCCAGCAAGGGGTAGACTTTGCTGGCACTGTCTTGGTTGCACCGTTCAGCAACATGGAAAACGTTTTCAGTACCTACACTATAGCTGGCCTGATTCCAGTGCTCTCACCGTTGGCGTTACATCCTGCTGCCCAGAAGTGGCTTTTGAGCGGTTTGACGGGTCAATGGGCATCGGACGAACGCATAGCCAGTTTGGTACGGCTGAGCAAGAGACTTCGGTTATTTATCATACACTCCATGAACGATTGCACTATTCCCTGGCACCATTCAAACTCATTGTTTGCGGCTGCAGCGAATGCCACCGTTGAAGGTGGTATGGAGATGGACTTGCTTCTTAAGATGAAGGCCAGATCGACAATCAACATTGGCAATGGGTTCACCAGCATCTGGAAAGCAGAATCCGACAAGATCATCACGCAAAAGGTCGTGGAGTATGGGCGTAAGTACCATCACCAAGGTCTATGACATTCTTCTAATCTCTTGCAGACCACAGCAGAATCTTGACATATGCTCCAGTAGTCTTGGCAGTTCGCGGAGCTTTTGGTATAGATGTTGATGAGACATTCCCATGATTACTCCCAAAACATTCTCCGGTTGATCTCATCAACTTCATACCTGAGCATCTTTTAAGGGTAACCTGAAGGCAAAGTGTATAGATTCAAGCCAGCGTAAGAAATTGAAGCGCTATTTGATATGTTCACTAGTGCTAGCACAATAGTCCGAAGAGTTGGAGCTGAAGCCATCCTCAGTGGCTCACATCCTCTCCGGCACTCAGTATGAGCGGCCGTAACGCGCTCCAAAGCTCGTTGTATATATGCCTCCTAGATTAGACGCGTAGAGCAGACTGGAATCTCATAACATTTAATAAGTGATGCATGATGCACTTGTGTCTTTCAAATAATCAGCACTTTTCGAAAGAACCAGCACTAATGCAGTTGTACAGGATCCTTCGCACATTTCCTTAGCTTTCTAACATATTACTTCAACGCGCGTTATCTTAAACACTAATGGAAATTTCGACTCAAGAGGCTCGAATCACTTTAGCTATCAAGATTGTTCGATCGTCCAAAGAGCTTAGTCGTCGTTCTGCTGCAATCATCTATGAAGTTCCCGAATCTAAGCTTCGTCTCAGAATGAACGGCCATCTTCCCCTACCTGAGCGCCGGCCAGGAAATACCAATTTGTCCAAATTAGAGGAAGTGATTACTCGGAATATATTTGACCAAGACTTGAGAGGGTTTGCACCCCGACCCGCTTGTGTGGAAGATATGGCGAATTGGATTCTAGAATCTCGAGGAGGGCAACCTGTGGGAACTCATTGGGCACAACAATTTATACAGCGATTTATACACGACAACTACACGACAACCGGAGTTAAAGACGCGATTTTATCATGTTTACGACTTCCAAAGGGCCTGGTGCGAGGATACTGAGCTTATCAGCGCGTGGTTCCGACTTATAGAAAATATGAGGGCGAAATATGGCGTTGTGGATTGCGATTTTTACAACTTCGACGAGACAGTATTTATGATGGGCATAATCTGCCCCGCAATGTTTGTTACATGATAGAGGAAGGAAATTCAGCCATGAAACCAGGAATGGGCCACGGCAATCGCTTGTATTAATAGGGAGGGTTGGGATGGCCCTTCGGTTTCGGTTGTTTAAAGGAAGAACCGTCTTGCTACTGAGGGCGGCCTCCCCGACAACTGGGTCGTTAAAGCTACAAATGTAATGGATGAACAAACAATGAGACGGCTCTAGAATGATTAAAGCACTTCGACAAATATACCAATACTAGAGCAAAGGGTCCATACCGAATGCCAGTCCTCGAGGGGCGTGAGGATCGTAAATCAGCCGAATTCCAGGAGTACTATCAGTCACATAACATCATTACTCTTGGACTACCTCCCCGTTCGTCCCATCTTATCCAGCCATTTGATGTCGAGTGACTTTGTGTTGAAACGGAGGTAGGGTTGGCAAATTGAGACGTTTATCAAAGCTCATATCAACCATATCACGAAGGTCGAGTTCTTCCTGGCCTTTATAGCAGCATACAAGGAATCAATAACATCTCAAAACGCTCGAGCTGGGATCCCTAGAGCTGCGACATGTGCTTCGTCAGTGAAGACTTTTAAAGATTAGAAGTTATCTATAGTTTTATATCTATGTTCCGAACCATAGGCAGTACGCTCTTCGCGGTTCTTAGTGGAAACAACCTTCTTGACAAAGACACATTTATACCTCCAACCTCCTTTAGTGTGCTCCTATAGCTTACGCTGAAGCTGGCGCTCTTGAACTGGCAATTTAAACTCCTCGGTCATAACTTCATATGGTTCTCTTCGGAAGGAATTGACACAAACACCTTACATGTCGACTTTGAGATCTGACTTTGAGATCTTTGAAGGCCTCCCAAGCTTTGTAGACTTGTTCCGCGTACTTTGCATTGCTGTTGGCCTCTAGTTCTCCCTCTGCTTCTTCCATCTTAGTCCTGTATGTTCATTGATTTTATTGTCTCGACACATCACCCGCATTGGCTTCATAGCGCTAAATGTATCTAAATCGCAAAAAAAAACCATGCCTTTTTGGTGTTTGCCAGCAGACTACTTCGGTAGGCTCTGGAGAAGGAGTATTTCATTGATTTCGACGAATTGAAGGTGCCATAATTGGGCGTGTTGAGCCAAATTGTTGATGGTTTCGACTTCATGAGTTTCGCAAATTTGCTGACTAATTAGGGTGCCGCCCGAATTCTGTCACCCACTTGTGGGACTCAGTTATGACGCCCCTGTTGGCTTGACCCCTGTTAAGGGTACACTTTAGTTAGCCAACTATCTAAATCCACTTTGCGGGGCAGGAGCGAAGGACCACCCCGCGGTCAAGATTCAGGGTACAACTACCTACCTACCAAGCTCTGTATAGTTTACGTGCAATTCACAAACGCCGAAATGACAGAGGAGTCGAAATTAGAAGACCCAATTAACACTCGGGAGGCTGCCGAGGAGGTTATAGCAGAGTCTAAAGCTTCCAACGGACAGGCAGAAGTTGAATTCCAGGATGAAGATGAGCAAGAAGATGGAGCTGACACAACAAGCACCGCAGCAGCTGGAGCGGAAAAGAAGAAGAAGAAGAAGTCGAAGAAGAAGCGCATAAAGGATGCCCTAATTGGAGGCGACAAGAGTGAAAGCTCTGAGAAGGATAAAATTAACAAGGCTGTCGCAGGCATGAGCAACGATCAGGCAATGGAGCTTCTGAAGATGAATCCAGCGCTGGGACAACAATTGGGAGTTGGGGCCAAGTCGGAGGAGGATGTGATAGCTGCAGTGAAAAAACTGGATTTGGTGGATATCATGACGGGATTGGCAGCCGCTGGAAAGAATGCTAAGGATATGGGCGCATACAAATTCTGGGGAACACAGCCTGTGAAGAAATTTGGAGATACCACTACCATCGAAGAGGGGCCTTTCAAGATGATTGATCTGGAACAGGTGTCGAAAGAGCCTGGGCCAATGGTAGAGGGGTTCGAGTGGGTTACAATGGATTTGACAAACTCGGCAGAGATCAAGGAGGTCTATGAATTGCTGAACGGTCACTACGTCGAAGATAGCGAAGCTATGTTTAGATTCGACTACTCGGAGCCGTTCCTGAAATGGTGAGCTCTACGAACAATGCGCGAATGCACAACAACTGACAAAATAGGGCCCTTCAATCGCCAGGATGGATGAAAGACTGGCATGTCGGGGTTCGTGCTACGACGTCTCGAAAACTCGTAGCGTTCATATCTGCTGTCCCCATGAAGCTACGAGTACGGAAGAAGATTCTTCACGCCTCTGAAGTCAACTTTCTATGCATACACAAGAAGTTGCGATCGAAACGATTGGCACCCGTACTCATCAAAGAGATCACACGACGGTGTTACCTGAAAGGAACATGGCAAGCTCTCTACACTGCTGGAGTTGTGCTGCCCACACCGGTCAGCACTTGCAGATACTATCACAGATCTCTGGATTGGGCAAAGCTTCATGACATTGGCTTCAGTCCTTTGCCTTATGGTAGCAAACCTCAGTATCAAGTAGCTAAGTACAAGCTGCCAGATCGAACAACAACGGAAGGGCTACGTCCTATGGAGACTAGGGATCTCGATGCTGTCACTGATCTATTGAAGCGATATCTTGATAGATTCGACATGGCACCGCAATACGACAAGGACGAAATATCTCACCTGATGTTGCATAAGGGTGATGGCGAGCAAGTGACTTGGACTTATGTAGTCGAGGTATGTATTACATATTCAGTGAGCTTTGCATTGCTGACAATTACAGAATCCAAACACCAACAAGATCACAGATTTCTTCTCATACTACCTCATCGAGTCGACAGTCGTGAATCCAATCCAGCATACCAAAATCCGTGCTGCTTACCTCTTCTACTACGCCACCGAAGCAGCCTTCAACCCTCAATTCCCTCTTTCCAGCACATCAGTAAAGAAACCCGAAGAACTCAGAAAACGCCTCAATCTCCTCATGAATGATGCTCTCATCCTTGCCAAGAAAGCTAAATTTGACGTCCTAAACGCCCTAACGCTCTACGACAACAACCTATTCCTTGAAGAGCAGAAGTTTGGAGGCGGTGATGGACAATTACATTTCTATCTATACAATTACAATGCCAATCCAATCGCGGGAGGTGTGGATAAGAACAATCATATCGATGAGCATGGAAGCGGGATCGGTGTTGTCATGTTGTAGGTGTTTAGGTAGATCAAATTGACGGCGGTCAATGGAGTGAGTGTACGCATTCTATATTTTACAATGCAAAACCCAAATATTCAACGACCATCGCAGGCTCATGAAATATGATGTGAAAAATGCAGATCAGTCTACCTTGCAAACTTGCTGACTTTCTCAATCTGTTTCTCGATCATCTGGGGGCTTACGTTAGTGCAAGCTAGGTGATCGTGAAGATAATTTGCATACCTCGTTGTGCCAGCGCCATTCCTCTACCATGAAAACGTGCCCTGCTCCTTCAAAGATCACCGCTACCTCTGGCTTCAGCAGTTCGATGAGCTTCTTGCCATGGTACACGGAAACTGCAAGGATGCATTAGCAAGTGCGTCTTTCGCAGCCAATATCAACCCGCTCTGCTGCTTCATCATCTAGGCACCGGGATAACTCACTCATATTGTCGCTGTCTCCATGCAAAATCATAATACGCTCCCGACCTGCATCCAGATCAGTACCTGGAACCTCGTCTGCACAGAATTGTAGAACATACCAACTTTGTCACCAAGCTCCTTCAGCCTCTCAGGCGACATATAATGCCATCCAGCCGCAATAGCCTGCAGCACGAAGCCCTTACGTCCAAACTTTTCGGGATCCAGACGCTTCGTCAGCTCCGTTGCTGCCCAGCGCGTAAAGTTCGTCTCAAATAGTGGGTAGAAGCCTGAATCTGGGAAGACAACTCCTGGTGTGCCTGGCTTGGGGACCTGGCAATCGTCGGGTTGGACTAGCCATTTGTCCGAGAACACTTTCGGCGCATTAGCAGTATATCAAGAAGTGTAAGAGAACGAAGATGCGGAGCGACGGGAGACGTACTGTTGTAGGCAGCATCTGTGACAGAACGATCTAGAGATTTAGGGATGAACATGTTAATGCGATTCCGAAGGTTCTCGATGAAGCCTATGGTGTTCTCTATCTGACAGGCAGTGGAAAGGAGGTTCAGACTTGCGATCCGTGTTGGAATGAGATACGCCTGGTTCTTATTAGATCAATCTCATAAACACGTCTAAGGATACTTTACAAGTTCTTGTGCTATCATGCCACCCATGCTCACGCCCGATACATGGAGCTGACGTTTCTCCGTCCATCCGAGAGAATCAATGAGCTCGATGAGATCTTTGGCCATCTCGCTGGTCGAGTATCTCATTAATGGCTTGTCGGAGCCGCCAGTGCCTCGATTGTCAGCAATGAGTGACGAATACTTATTTCCCTCTTCATGACCGTATTTGAGAGATTGTCGCTGCCAGTTTGTCTTTGGTTCAAGTTAAGATCATTCCTCCACGAGTCGTACAGAGGATCTGAAGACTTGCCTTGACACCTCCAAGGCCCATAATCCACTACCAACGTTAGTATCGCTCATCCTCTTTCATTTCAAAATTGAAAGCAACACGTGACGTACGACCAACTTGATGTCGCCCTTTCCGTGGACTTCCCACTCTATGTTGACAGGCCCTCCTCTGGTCTTTGCAACGGGGAGCTTCCCGCTCTGTGTAGGTGTGAGTTCCCTGCCAGAAGTATCAGTCTATTTGTCCTTCAAAAATATGAAATGCACCGTCCCCAGCCTCATGAAGTTGGTTTCAACACCTCGACGGTCTAGCCTCGGTACTTCATGGTCATATCAAGGACCAACTCGAGTCCTGGAGTTCTGAATACCCACGCACCAAAGCACATGTGGAAACTCCTTCAGCGCCAGGATTTCATCGACAGCTGGTCTTGCTTGAGGTGCTTCCCTGTGTAATATGTAAGTAAAGTCACTTCACCTCCTGCGTAGAAGGGGCCTCTTACATCTTCACGTTTTCATGAGCTAGCACTCTATATATTTCTGCTTTGCTTGTACTTGGAGTTTGGTCAAATTCGTTCGTACAATAAATGGGCCTCGGCATTCCGAAGGAATGGCCCGTGCATTGCTGTGATGGTGGTTGTTTCCGTTTCACGACTTCGCCGCCAACATTCAATCTCAAGACCTATAACTGCTACGATGAAGGAAGAGGCAACGTATTTCAGGCAGCAGTGAGTTAACTCTCACATTTTACCCACCAAATTTTGCTTCATATATTGCAATCTGAACGCCTTCTTATATATCAGCTTAGTGCATTGGATATTCATGGCATTGTCGATTGCTAACGATCAGATAACGGGCTCTGGATGCCTGGCTCACTAAAGCAGGAGAAGAAACCTCAAGGGAATGGCAGGAGATGATCACACTATATAATTCAACAGATGAATCAAAGGATCTTCTACGCCTGTGGAATCACTAATGCTCTTTGTAATTGCTATAACGTGGTTTATCAGGACCCGGGCCATTTTTCCTTGGCACTGAACTTGAAAGGTATCTAGATAACAACGCTAAGTTAATAAAAATAGCAAAAAGTGTATGATTTAAAATTTCAAGAGCTAGATATATCTTTTTCTACTGGACAAGTTCGTGCGTTATGGCCAGTGTTTCCACAATTGCCACAGCGCCTTTTAGACGGTTGTCCCTCGACTCGATTTCCCCTCTCCGCACGTAAGTCGCGTCGAACCTGCTCATCTACCTCCTGCTGAGATGAAATGTCGTGTGCATCTTCTACCGCAAGTGCACCTCCTTCATGGATACGGGCCTTTTTAGCCCTGCGACGCTTGCTAAGCGCCTCATTTGCTGCTCGAACTATACGGATCTCCTCTATTAAAAGAGTATTCTGGTGAGCTAATTGCTCAGTACCTTTTGCTAACGCAAGAACTGTCTCAAAAAGAGGTGTTGGCGAGCATCCCTGGTGATGGGCAATCCTTTGCTTCACAAGAGTTGTTTGTGAGAGGGCCTCGGTAGGGTTATGAGGTGTCTGAGAAACCAAAGGGTCGGCGTCAGCAGGGAGAGGTAAAGCAGGAGATGGAGTGCGTAACCTTACATCAAGCCTTGAAATAACAGCTTGAGGGTCGAAAGGCACAAGGCCAGCT
>MU254140.1:0-17940 GCA_019669825.1 Calycina marina
AAAACACATACAAAACAACCGCACGTCAGTGTGTGAGCATGACAGGGATCTCAGGCTATTTTTAAGAGAGGGTAACATGATCGGATAACATGACCTTATTATGTAATCAGCCTTAAGCGATCCTCTTAAAAATGGCCTGAGCTCGCTGAGGTAAGGAAACAGTAGGTCTTATGATCAGGCTACGGTCATGTGACAGGATGACGGGACGCATCCGGCGCGTCCACACCTTGATATACTACGCGTAGCACCTAAGAATCTCTAAGCTCTCTTGAACCATAAAAAAAAATGATTTTGAGCCTCACATTTCCTTTGGTCGAATAAGTCTGTTGATTTCGCTAGGTGGGCAGACCGATTTTGGCTGAAGATTTCGTTTCATCAGGCTGCTTTTGAATACATAAAGCATACCACAGAATTGATGGCGCAGGGGCCAGCAGAGCCTCAACACCATGATCTGACGACCCTATCTCACCAGCATAGAGCCTTCTATACCTCAGAAACCTATTGAACGACGAGTATGGGATGTTGTTATTCGAATTCGCTTTTTCTAAGCCTTTGACGCCAAGGATGCCGACGATTCCCGTAGTTCTGTCGCGAAGCCAACTGACATTGATATACCACCTGCTACAGCACGCCGCTGACTTTAACAATGCAATAAATTTAGATCTTTATAATTCAGACGAACAAGAAGAGGGCGTACTAGATTAGGGATGAAATCCAGTGTTACCGAATCGGTTCTCAATATTATTGTGAGAGGCCAGACCTCGATAACTCAAAGGTAGGCTTCAGTATTAAACTATAAGAAGTGCGTGAAGAGTAAATACATGCGAGAGCATATGCTCCTTTAAATAAGGAGCGTACAGGCTGTAGAACATACGAGAAACAGGGAGAAAGGTATGGAAGCACGCTAAATTAAGCGAGGGCCTTGGCCCGAGCACTATCATGGCTTCTAACCCTCACAATTATGACAGAGAAGTCAAATTCCAATCACGAAAAATTGTACAAAGACCAGGTCAACGAGCTTGAAATGCCATGCGCCTCACATACCTTACAACACCATGCTGCGCGGGTAGGTACTCAACGTTTCAAAAAGGCATATATATGTCAGAGATTTCAGCTTCTAACAAGGCAAAATGTATACAATACGGCTAAGAACACCAAGACAAGCGTATTATGGACCTTTGGCAGAATATATGGTTTACAGACGAAGTTCATCTATCATTGGCTAGTCTGAAAAACAAGACTGAGTTTGAACTACGATATCCAGGTCAACAGCGTCGAAAAGAGAGTCTTCGAGAAGTCAAATCATCTGGTTTAAAAGTTACGATCCATATCGCGGCTGGAGTCTCCTATAACCACAAAGGCCCTCTACTATTTCACAAGGACCCAAAGGAACCTAAAAAGAAGATCATTAGACCCCACAAGTCAAAGAAACGTATGAGACAGTACAAGACTTTCACGAGTGAATGCGACAATGGGAGCAGCCTAAAGCCAAAACAATGCCAAAAGGGAACGCTATGTTGCAGGAGTTTTACGCTAAAGAGTTTCTACAAAAGCACAGCACAGACTTTCAGACATTACCAGAGCGTTATAGCAAGCCAATTCACCTGCAAGAGGAAGGCGACCCTTCGCATGCCACACGGCCAAGTAACAGCCCTTGTTGGCGCTTTGAGAATGATTTGAGCCTTCAGATACTCGACAATAAAAGCAGTAGATTATAACTCTCTTTTACGACATGTACTTCACGATATAGTAGCATTATTGAAAGGGCAGTATCAGTTGGGTATAGAATGTGTTTTGATAATCAGTTCTGTAAGCTAGCAGGTCACTGGGTGGCCTTAAGCGTCTACTAGAGGGGCACCTAGCTCCAAATATCTACACAATACATTAAGAAACCGAATTAAAGAGCATGTGACAAGAGATCAGGAGACTATCAAGAAGCTTTTCATTCACGCTAAGCTAGCTGTTACAAGACGAAAGCTCTATCATATCCTGACAAATCTCAAAAGCCATTTTGCAGGACCTAGAACGCCTTCCTCAACACAAACAGGTGAGTAGGCATGATACCTAACCACCTCACAACTAAATGGGGAAGCAGCAAGAAACGCCTCTCGCTATGATGATGGTATGTGGGAATACAAGAGGAAATAGCTTGCACAACAATTAGCACCCGAATGTGGTGACTCCTGTGTGGGAAATAAAAGTCAACAATAGCCTCCGCCAAGATGCAACGCTTCTCCATCCTTTGATCTTCTTCGTCAACATGATTATGGCGTTCTGGGTTTCTTCCAGTAGTATTGCTGGCAGAATATTAGCTTTATAAGTGCCAGGAAATGAAGATATCTCACCTTGTGTTGCTTTCTGCAGTTTCTCAGGCTCGGCTTACGAAGTCCATCAACCACAGCAGCACGGCGACCAATATCAGTATCTTCATCTGGGAGATAGTAATACTCGCTCTCGAGCGACTTGCCAGCTGCATCCTTTCCTTCACGATGAATCTCCCCGATAGCACGAGCTCCGTTCAGCATTCTCCGTAAGTCACTCTTGGTAAGTCCTCTATTCTCTTGCTGTGTTGGACTGCCAGTCTTGAGTTCTGTTGGTAAGTTGTTCATGATGACTGACAGAGGAGTGGATGAGAGTCGAGAGAACGCTAGTTGGTTAACGACGTGGTTGACGATGGGGACTGTATCTGCTTCATTGGTTGATGACGAGCTGTTGTGCTTTGGGGATGCTTGTCCGCCGCGTCTTGGTGCGACTTCTGGAGATACTCTCGTAGTGAAAGATGCCATGCGAGCAGATATGTTACCACCGAAAGGACCAAACGAGTGAACGACAGGGTCATTCTCTTCATCTGGGTCTTGTTCAGGCTCACTCAGATCACTAGAGAAGCTGTCCATAGGCGCAGCAAACGACGTAGCAGCAATTGTCGACATCATCGAAACTCCCTCAGCGATACCAGGCTCATTCTCCGGCTCATCCTCATAGACTTGCACCTCAGCAGCAATCTCTTGACTAGCCGAAAGTTTCGGAAGCAACGCATTAGCGTGACGAACAGGCGTAGGAGAAACCGGAGACTGGATACGTGCACCACGACGCATTGGACTCGAATCAATGGATAACCCTCTCGCACTTCTTGCCGACGTACCACCTCTTGCTGGCGAAGCCTCATCATCCCAAACCGAATCAATCGAACCCTTTCTCTCCTCCGCCTGTGGCCAATTGATCAACACTCTCGCATCCTGCACATCCAACATGATCTCCGCATGCTCCGTCTCCGAGGTAAAGCTATCGCCCTTCGCCAGCTCCCAGGTCCGACCTTGACAATGCAGCTTCACTCCATTCCATCCACAGCATACAATCTCCACCTTGTTGGGCTCGAGTGGCAGAGTGGCAGCGATGTATCTAGCTCGGACGTGGACGCGAGAGATGAGACGGTTGGCAGATAGCTGGTAGTGTGAGGAATTGCTGGATCTGCCCATGAGCAGAATCTCTCCATTCTCGGGAAGGACCACCGAGGGGACAGCAGACAACGGAGCTCGTTCAGACACGACAGATTGGGTGCGTTGCAGACCCGGTCTCGCGTTGGCTCGGGGTGGTGAAGACGAAATAATACCGGTTGTAGAGGTAGGGATTGGCGTGGGATACTTGAGTCTCGTAGCCTCGCATTCGCTGGGTGAGTATCTGGCTTGTCGCTTTGCGGGTCGAGGAAGCCCTGGTGAAGAAGAGAACGGCTCGAATGCTGGCAGCAGCGAGGGCGCTGGACGCTTCACGCCGGCGACTGCTGAGATAGTCGGCTGAGAATTTTGCTTGCTAGGAGAGAAATTCATCATGACAGACATGTACTAGAACCTTGAACTCGTCGGTCGATTTTTTAACGTCCTGGACGCGAATATCAGACCGCGTGGTGTAGTCGCAGACGCGGTTGTCTCTGCTGCGATTTGTTGTTGTTATATGATTAGATTGAGTGCCCGACTGGAGACCGAATGAATCAATTGGAGTTAGGATGAGATCGTACTTGGAAAATGAAGTAAAGAGAGGCCAGGTTTGGTCTGAAGAAGGTCTTGAACACGGTCGAGGTGGAGGAAACCAAGGTGCGGTGCACCGAGACCCATAGCTTGGCGTAGCTGGACAGGCGTGTTTTAGGTTTAGTGAACATAATTCTGCCGTCTATGAAATGCATATCTTTATGACGTGAAGTGAAGACATCTCACTGCATTAACATTACAGTATAAATTTTATATCAATCAACCGAGCTCAACCACCGGTACCGTTAGATCTATTCATTGTACAAAAATCTCTTATCAATTCACAAGAAAACAGTCAAACAGAAGTATCGTGATACTTTTCCACCCTTGTACTGCTCGGGCTCCAACCTCCCTTCGCGCATCACCAAACTCACACGCTACTAGTCAGACGTGCATAGCAATTTTTCTACGCGCCGTTGAAATAACCAAGCCCATCACGCCGTAAATCCCACTTACGTAACCTCTGCGAAGCATTTGATCTCTCATACCTATATCCACCTATCCAATTCTCTGGAGATACAGGGCGGTGTGACGGTGTCTTGCAGACATAGCTTTCAGTATCTGCTAGTCTACGGATTGTGACGAGAGTGGATTGCGGAGGGGAACGAGAGGTGTATTGAGATTTGGACCTAAAGTAATTGTATTGAATGATAGAGGTGAGCTGATATGTTGGTTGACCTTTGCATCTTTTGGACTGGTCTCTGTATCGAGGACAGGAAAATCGCGGGGTGCGTATAGCGCAGACGCGCGTGTTCATAGGCGTGACGGCGTGGCCTTCGTTGCGACATTGATTAGGATCGTTCACGCACTATTAACTTCAGCATAATTAATCTCGAATTGCAATATTCCGAGTTCCCATCTCGTGAACACTTTTAACGGCCCAATGGTGTGAGAGGGAATCAACAATTCCCATGTAGGTATAATTGAAGAACTGCTAGTCGCTCTTTTCTGCAGACTGAAGACCGAAAAATGACGGGTATAGAATTCAATTCCATACAGTATTAAAGTACAGCTCGCAGAATCACCCTATAAAAGGGAGAGACTCTTCGGTGACGGCGATGGGAGATTGCTCATCCTTCCCCCTTTCTCTTAGGCGAGGTCAGGTGGATTGCTTAAGCGAGACCAATAAAGCTTCTTCAATGTTATCGGAGACGCCAAGACTCGATAAGGATCAGCAGAATTATTTTTGACTGAAGTTCAGACCTTTGCCCAGCTCCGAGACTGCATCCTCCCAAACCGCAGGCATGTCTACACCACTGACTGTAAAGGCCGAGACTGGCTCACCGTATCAGCTGAGCGCTGAACAAGTATATATCCCGCTTTGCCCTGTCAACTGAAAGTCTAATAAACCCTCAGGTCCTGATCGCATCCCGCGCTCTCATCAAGACTCTCGGCGAAGAAGCAGCAGGAGACGCCGCAGCCTCAGCACAAGATCTTCTTGCAGCGGACAACTCAAGCGAAGCAACACCCATCTACCTTCTCCTCACAACCAAAACTCATATCGTCGACACCAAGCGTCTGAAGCCCTCCAAAATATCCCTCCCACACCCATTGAACAACAGCGCCACAACCTCAATCCTCCTCATCACTGCCTCGCCCCAACGCACCTACAAAGACCTCGTCGCCTCGCCTGCCTTCCCCGTTGAGCTCGGCAAGCGGATCGTCCGGGTCATTGACATACAGAAGCTTAGCAAGAAATACAAGACCTACGAAGCGCAACGGCAGCTACGAGAGAGCGCCGAGATCGTAATCGCTGATGAGAGAATCATAACCCGCCTTCCAAAGGTTCTTGGCAAGACGTTTTATGGAACCACGAAATACCGTCCCATCCCCGTCTCCCTCGCCGCCAACCCGGAACGAGTGGACGGCAAGCGCGTCCCAGGCGCCTCTCGCTCCGCCGACCGTCAGAAGAGCGGAACCGCGCAAGGCATTGCCAAGGAGATCCAAAAAGCGGTTGACAGCACGCTTGTGCACCTCTCGCCCAGCACCAACACGAGTATCAAGGTCGGGCTTGCGAGCTGGAAGCCTGAGGATGTGGCTGCGAATGTCGCTGTCGTTGTAGAGAGGCTGATTGAGAAGTTTGTGCCGAAGCAGTGGCGCGGCGTACGCAGTATCCATATCAAGGGCCCCGAGACTGTGGCATTGCCGGTGTGGTTGGCGAGTGAGCTGTGGGCTGATGAAAGCGCTGTCCTCGATGAAGGCGGCGTGAAAAAAGCTGAAGAAGCCAACATTAGCAAGAAGCGCAAGAACAAACCCCTCAAAGGGGAAGCAAAAAGAACCGAGGAGCCAAAGAAGAAGAGCAAAAAGGAAAAAGCTACACCTGAAGTAGTAGAGGAACCAGCAGCCCGCCGCGGCAGCAAACGCGCCTTCGCAGCAATCGACTCCCTCGTCTCCGCGACCGACGCGCAGAAATCTCACGAGCGCCGCACCAAGAAGACGAAGACGCAAGAGAGCAACGACGACAAGCTGGACGTTGAGATCGCGGCGCGCAAGGAGCTGTTGAAGAGGCAGAAGCTGGCGGCGGAGAAGAAGGGCGGCGATGAGGTGCCGAAGCCGAGCAAGAAGGCTAGGAAGGCGAAGGACATCTCGACTTGAGGTGCTCGGTCTGTCTGTAAGGGATGTGTCTGAGGATCTGGAGTAGAGTGGGCTTTTTTGGAGTTGGCGCTGTAGAAAAACGAAATGGGCTGTTGGCATAAAATACTGTGAATGAAGAGACTTTGCATAATTGTATGCGGCATAAAACCGGTCTTCAGCTAAGGTTAATTACGTGAGCTGGCAAACATCCCAAACAGTCCCGTGTGACTAGAAGTCGGCTTTCTATCAAAAATTCGCGAGGCTTTTTCGAATGCAAGAACCTGCCTTTTCAACATTCCGGACGGGGAGATGATCTATGCAACAGAAATAATGGGCGAAAACATCAGTGCGCACTAGTTTCAATTTCTCGAAGAACTTGAGTTTATGGCAAGCTGGACTTTACTAGGTCAAATGTGGTCCAAATATGCTACCTACAGATTCTGTCTGACACGAGGGTATCTTCAATTGTGCACCAAACCATGCTATGCTTTTGCCATCTCCCAAACGCCTCGCCCAACATGACTCAATATCTCCTCCCCCTCTTCCCATGCCCATGCCCATGGTAGCCACGATCCCTCCCTCTATACCCACCACCACCCTGTCTATCCCGTCCATGATGCACCGGCGCCACCGGAATCGGCTCTTCAATCTCAATCTCATACTCCTCGTACTCGACCTTCCAATAACGCTCCACCACCGCCTGTTCTTCCCTAGCCTGTTCTCTTTCTAACATGAAGCGCACTGTGTCTTGTTTCACGCCTTTACTTCCACCTGAACTGCTTGGGCTAGGGAAATTCCCATTACTATTGCCGTTACCGCTTGCCTGGCCGTTTGTATGGCCGTTCGTACGTGTTTCTTCGGGCGAAGCTGGCGTGATGGGTGTTTTGGGTGTCAATTTTGCCAAAGCGGTTGCGGGATCGATAGAGTGGCAGAACCGCTCAAAGTTATGCTCTGACATCTCTCTATTGAGGTGGATGCGTATCTGGATGAAGATATCAACATCCCACATCATACCCACAGTCGTGAATTTCTGACAATGCGTATACAGCTCCGTCATATCAAGCAACGTCTCCATGACCTCTTCCCTGAGACATCCAAGCTCTTCATACTTATTCGCGATATCCTCTGAGCCGTGGATTTGCTCCAGATCGCGGTTTAGGAGATGACATGCGAGTTCGAGACAGGCGAAGGCCATGGCGGTACATGTTTGCTTCATGGGCGCCCAGGTCTTGTACGAATCGTTGAGGATGGCTAGGGCAAGTTTCGTGGTTGGTCCTGGGAGGGCGAGGTATTTGGCGAGCTTTAGGAGGGAGCGGTGGGGTGTGCGGTTTCGGAAATCGAATTTTGAGGATTCGAGCATTAGACGTTCGAGGCCGAGGACTATGGCTGATGGGGAGTTGAATCGCTATATTAAATCAGCATCTTCTACATAGAGATGGACCTCTATGAAGAGAGAAATACGTGAATAGGTAAGGACATACAGGATCATCAGGGCTAAGCTGTTCCGAAGACCTGTAGTTATGCATCGCGCAAAGTATATCCCTACTTTTCTTCAACGTATCCTCAATCTTGCATGCACACAACAGTGCTGCCACGGCCGCATCCTGCCATTGATACTCGCTATCCTTATGCTCCATGCGAAACCGGTGGTAATATCTTGCTGCACAGGTGAATGTTTGCGCTGGTCTGTTGAATATCAGCATGCTTCCTTCTATGCGTCTTGGCGCCTGATTTCTTACAGCTGAAGAGCATTTCGTATATCGTGAAGTAGTTGAATACCTTGTATCCTGTACTGTTCTTCCCTCTGCGTATTCGACCCAGATGCGACGAGCTTTATGTTGATTTCTTGCTGAAAATAGTATTGCGTTGAAACTTTGACGAGAGATTCTGGTCCTACAGGTCCGACTGGCTGAGCTGGCTGAGCCGGAGATGTAGTGGCCGGAGCCATATTTTGGAGATGTCTCTGGCTCCCTCAGAGTCCTCAATATTCAGTCAAAAAATAATTGGGAGGGTGATGATCTAGTATGTACTAGAACAAGTGGTCGTGGTTGCGCCGGAAGCTGCCTGTTCGCGATTGTTGAGTAGTATGTAGCGTATGGAGAGAAGTGTTTCAATGACAATAGAGGGGACCAATTGCAAAGGGCTGTCTTTAGATAGATATATATTGAACTTAAGACGGGACTCGATTGCAGTTTTGCATTGCGGTCGAAGCCCGGAAGCGGATCGGGTATTCATAGCCGACGAGCTGCAAGTAGTT
This sequence comes from Calycina marina, assembly GCA_019669825.1. Taxonomy (NCBI): domain Eukaryota; kingdom Fungi; phylum Ascomycota; class Leotiomycetes; order Helotiales; family Pezizellaceae; genus Calycina; species Calycina marina. Next base: position 8,854 of record MU254140.1, read on the forward strand.
GCCTATTGCGACAAATGACAACATCAAGCTCTCCATACCTTTCTCTCAAATCGAAACTCAGCTTGTTTCAGTCCAATATGGCGTGGCTTACTACCATTTTTGGTCTCCTCACTGCAGCTAACCTGGCTCGTTCAGCAGCTGTTCCAGCCTCCACACTTATCGACGACACGCCCTTACCTCTAATCATTTGGCATGGCCTGGGAGACAACTACGCAGCTGACGGAATAGCATCTGTCGCGGAGCTGGCCCAAGAAGCGAACCCTGGGACTCTGGTCTATGTGATTCGAATTGACGATGATGCTAGCGCTGACCGAAGTGCAACGTTCTTCGGAAACATTACTCTACAGATAAAGAAGGTCTGCGAAGACCTGGCAACACACCCAATACTATCTACAGCTCCAGCGGTCGATGCATTGGGCTTCTCCCAGGGCGGTCAACTCCTTAGAGGATACATCGAGAGATGCAATAAGCCACCCGTGCGAAGCTTGGTCACATTCGGAAGTCAACATAATGGCGTCTCAAAGTTCCAGGCCTGCGAGATGACTGACTGGGTATGCAAAGGGGCACTGGGTTTGTTACGATCAAGCACATGGTCATCATTTGTACAGAGCCGGCTGGTCCCAGCTCAATACTTCCGCGATTTGACGCAGTACGACCAGTATCTGGAGCATAGCAACTTCCTTGCGGACATTAACAACGAGAGAGTATTGAAGAATAAGACCTACGAAAAGCACATGGAGAGTCTAGAGCAGTTTGTGATGTACATGTTTGAGGATGATACGACTGTGATCCCGAAGGAGAGCGGATGGTTTGCAGAGGTCATTGGGGAGGATATCACGCCGTTGGTGGACACCGCAACATACAAGGAGAACTGGATCGGACTCAAGACACTTAATGAGAAGGGTGCATTGAGCTTCCTTACGACGCCTGGAAGACACATGAGCTTGTCAGATGAGCTGTTGACGAAGGTGTTCAAAGACTACTATGGACCCTATGGAAGGAGCTTCAAGAAGGCTGGAGAGGCCGTTAACTGGCAGGAGGAGTTGTAAGAGTTATTGCATTGTTTGTAGCTGTTTATGACTTTACGCAAATGTACAATATAATACCCAATACTAGCATGAAGCTGTTACTTGTACTTGAAGAGCTCGGATGGGGAAGATCACCGCCCCTCTATTGGCTGCCCCCCTCCAATACTATATGCTGTTACTCTTTGATGTGTCTGATGAGAGTCTGTGTGTGATAGTTCTGGAAAAAGGCTAGACTCTCGGTCTATTGCAGTAATGATTTCTTGGGAAGCTTAGCAGCTGAAAAAGCCACATGCTAATGCAATGACGAAGGAGTGGCTGTCACCGCCCACCAAAACCAAGGAATACTTTTACGCTACACGTGTTATATACCATTATCTCATCTAAAAACGTATTAATTCTTTATATTCACCCTCTGCCTCCATTCAAATATCCTGAACTACAACAATAATCGGGATTGTTGAATAATTGCCTGTTAAGTGAGTGTGTACCTTGGTATCGCTAGCGGCTTGTGACGTTCTTGCTAACGTTCCTCTTCTTCCCAGCCATCGCACTTCCGCACCAAAATCCACCAAATTCAAAAACACACGACACAACATTAGTCGCCAAATATACTCGTAAAATACTTCTACAACCTCCCATACACCACATAAAGCCCTACTCTTGAGCCTATACTATAAGATAGAACTATCGCAGCAATGGCTCCCCCACCATCCGGCTCTCTGCCACTTCAACAAAGACTCCTACAGCTGGCCCAAACTCTTCAGTGTAAGTTACAGCTCTTGGAATATGATAGCTGCATATACTTACATCTCCTGCAGTTGCTTGGTTTGTTGGGTACGTTTACAACCCATACCGCATGTGTTGCAGATTCTAGAGCTCTGGACAGATGTCGTGTTCGATATCTGGATTATGGAGCTTGCTGCGCACAATTGGGATCCATGAAAAGCACTAATAGTTTGCAGACATGTCTCGCTACTCATCTCTCTAACTCGATATGGGTTTTCATACATAACTTTCAACTCTTCGTCCAGATGGGCAAAGGTCTCGTACCGTGTTGCATTCATCTCCGCTGCTGTGACGTATGGTATCGTGGTCTACAAGGCTCTCCGCGCACGCACACGAGCTGGTGCCAAAGAACCACAAGGCGGATACTTGTCTCTAGTTGCTGACGAGAACGTCCAATACCTTGGTAAGCTCTTCGGTGAAGCTCTGAATTGGCCAGATCACTAACTTCTGCCCAGCAATGGCTCTTGTCTGGCTCTGGTCCTCCCAATACCCACTCGCCATGCTCCCGTTCGGCGTATACTCCATCTTCCACGTCGCAACCTACACCCGCACCAACCTGATTCCAACCATCACCCCCCCAACCTCTACCGCCACATCCTCAGGTGGAAAGCCCGTCGCCAAGCCATCTGCTACCGCCGACACCATTGGAAAGTTTGTCAAGGAATATTACGATACTTCCATGGGCCTCGTCGCCATCCTCGAGATCCTTCTCTGGTTCCGCCTCCTCCTCTCTGCCATTATGTTCACCAAGGGATCGTGGGTCTTGATCGCCATCTACACGGCTTTCCTTCGTGCACGATTCGCCCAGAGCAGCTTTGTCCAGGGCCAATTCCGTCAATTGGAGGCTAGAGTCGACTCGCTTGTCGGTGCGCAGACCACTCCTCCTGCTGCTAGACAAGTCTGGGATGGTGTCAAGGGCGGTGCGCGTACCTTCCACGATGCTACCGATCTTGGCAAGTACACCAAGGGCCCAGCTGCTACACCCAAGAAGACCACATAAGCAAATCTTCGCATATAATCGACTATGCCTTGATAATAGCTGGTAGGCGTGCATGACGTATGCGCATCCCATATTAGCACAAGAGCAAAACTCATGGGCATAAAATGGTGGAAGTTTCCAAAGCAGCGAAAGAAATCGGGAGCGGTGGTATAGGAAACGCAGGGGATGAACGGATGTATCTAGAGGGCTGTCTTTCTCCTTTGCAACTGGTCTTGGATGCACCATAGCGATCTGGCTGGGGCGATACTCCAGGCTGCTGGCGAACACCGATGTTTCTTACGTTGTTTTTATCTGATTTCTCATGCGTTGCTAAGGGAGGGAGTAGTATAGGAAAGCAGAAAAAAAAGTTGTAGTTGATACACAAGACAGAAACATGAAACATATCAAACGCCCAAAGCTGGTCTGTTACATGACTCGGCAGCTGTGAATACCTGTGGCTCGTTCATGTCAACATGTCATATAGCCGAGGACCCATAGGATGAGGAGAAACAAGCCACATTTTCCATCCTTGTGGTCACGTTCATCAACAATCTGTATAAAGATTGTTAAATATTTCCTATCGCATCTATCTATTCCTTAGCCCTCTCTGTTCAACTCTTTCTTTCTCTTGCCAATGCTTTCTCGCCGGCTTGTACTTTAGCCAGTTTGGGACACGAGTGAATACAGTTTTGAAGAGGAAAGGTAGATAGGAAAATGGGGAAACAATGTGTACCTGTCATGGTAGGCGTAGCGGATTTTAAGAATGCATCAACGAGGATCGAGGATGCGATTGAGCCGCTCGATATGATGCTTCGAGCCACCAAGCTGGCTCTTAAGGATACTTCTCTCTCATCTTTTGAGTTGCAGACGCTTCAGAATAAGTACATCCACCATCCACCATCCACCATCCACCATCTCCTATCACCCAAGGCGCTCCCTTTCCACCGTCGAAGACCAAGTAGAAACTTCAAAAATCGAAAAATAAAACTAGAAATAAGTGAAGATATCACTAACAAGCAAACACAGCATCGACACCATCTCAGTCGTAGCGCCCTGGTCCTGGAACTACCACGACCTACCAGGCCTCGTAGGGAAAGGAGTTGGTGTGGAAATTGAAGAGAAGAAGAAAAAGTTGAGTCATCATGGCGGCGACTCGCCTGCGAAACTTGTTGATGGTGCTGCGCGGAGTATTGCCAGGGGAGAGGCGAGGGTGGCATTGGTGGTTGGGGGGGAGAGTCTGGGGAGCTGTGAGTTTGTTTTCATTTTGGAGTGGAGTGGAGTGGTTCAGGCCTGCTCTTGCAGCAACTCAGTGAGTCGTTAACTCAAGCTGATGTTCGCCTTGGTAGGGAGCAATTGCGACGAGTCCATTCCTGAAAAGGACATCTGAGCCGATAATTGGCTCTAACTTGTTGATCAGAGTTACAGAGCTGACTTTGATCAGTGGCATCCTTCACCGCAACGAAGAAAATGCCACCTTGGCTCCCACCAGATATGTTGAAACCCGTGATCTCGCTCACCTCACCTCTAAAAGGGCCCCAAACTGCAGGCACGATTCATAAAGTTGGCCTGCCGATCCATGTCTATCCGCTTTACGAAAACGTCTACCGCTCTTCCCATCACCAATCCCTTGTTCAAAACCACCACGAGAGCGCAGAACTCTACGAGAAGTTCGCACAGATAGCGAGTAAGAATGAGTATGCGTGGAGTTACGCCAGGCCGACCCCTACAGCTGAAGAGATCGCAAATGTAGGGAAGAAGAATCGTATGATTTGTTTCCCTTGTAAGTTATGCACAGGACGACGAAGCAGACGGGATGACAAGTTGACAGGAGATATAGATCCATTGCTAATGAATGCATTTAACAATGTGAATCTATCGGCGGCTTGTGTGTTGACGAGCACGGAGTATGCGCGGGAGCTGGGGATCAGGGAGGAGAAATGGGTGTTCCCGCTTGGCGGTGCTGGGACAAGCGATTGTCCTGATTGTAAGTCTCCCCTAATCAAATCACCAATATACTTCTCAAAAGAGCAAGTGTCTTCAACAACTATACTGACATGAACATAGTCTGGCTCAGACCAACCTACATCTCATCCCCAGCACTCTCCCTTTCCCTCTCCGCCGCCTTGAATATCACAAATCTCAAACCCGACAACATAGACATCTTCGATATCTACTCGTCCGTCCCTCCCCCTCCCATCAAATCCCCAAAGCTCATATATCCCAGCTGTTTCCCCATCGTCCCCAAACTGGCCTGCGAGAGCCTGGGTCTCGACCTACTAAAGGAGAAAAGACCAATTACTGTCCTCGGCGGGCTAACCAGTTTCGGCGGCGCAGGGAATAATTACGCTATGCATTCCATCACTGAGATTGCTCGCCAACTACGATCTTCGAAGAGCAGTGGGAGTGAGAAGAAGGCACTCGTGCTGGCGAACGGCGGTGTGCTAACTTATCAACACGTCCTGATTCTCTCCTCTTTCCCTCCTCCTACCAAAAAGTACCCAGAAAACCCCCTCCCGCCGACGACTTACACACCCTCGAATTTCCTACAAATTGCTGATGCGCAGAATTTACCTCTGGAGACATTCACAATATCAGCTGCTGTCCCAGAGCTTGTTGTGTTGAGTACGACGCCTGTTGAGGGCGTGGTTGAGACGTTTACTGTTGCTTATGCTAGAGATGGGATGCCGGAGTTGGGGTTTGTAGTAGGCAGAGTTGGGGAGGGAAGATTTGTCGCGAATGTGGTTGAAAAGTTGGACCTGAAGGAGTTGGTTGGTGAGAAGCATACCATTGGCAGGAAAGGGTGGGTGTGGAAGGAATATGCGGAGGAGGGAAGTAGGAGCCTATTCAGTTTTGAGCAACGGGGAAAACTGTAAGTGATGATGCGTGGTGGGGGCAGATATTAGATACAGAAAGTCGGATCTGGGTTGGTCACATGGGTTGAGATAATGGGAGGTAGTGATTTGGTGGATGGATTCAGGAACCCTACTGTGCAGAAATACTTACACGAACGCGTCGACTTCTCAATGTCGGGCAAAGCATTCAAACTAACCCGTTCCGCCATCCCCAAAAGTTACTCGTGTAGCTGGAGCTGGAGCTGGATCTACTGCCATTGTTCCACCCATTCTGGAATCCCAAATGTGTCCTTGTGGAGATGGAGCAATGAGCGTCTGGCGGTCTGTATGCGTGTATTTTGGTATTGCACCCCTATATTCTTTCCAGTTGCCTTCTGCCAATAAAGCCGTAGGGTTGTTGAGTCCCAAGAAAGCGGCCCCTGCTTCTCTCCATGCAGCAAAGTATCTTGACCATTTACCTGGTCTTGGTAATCCCCTCCGAAAATGCCATTCATTCCATATTTTTGTGTACAAGGCGTGCGGAAGGCGAAGGGAAAGGTGAACCTCTAGGTTCTTCAGCTGCACTATCCAGTGGCACTGCTTCGTAGATGTATTCGGCTGGATGCTTGGTAAATGGAATTGGCGCCAAAATTATGGTGTTTGGTGGTGTTGAGTTGGAAAGTACCGGATATCCTGATGAAATAGGGATGCATTGGCTCTTCCATTGAACGAGCAACAACATTAGCATCGGGAAAGAACGACACCAACAGCACCTTCTATTATTTGTCAATTCAGCAAAAACAATCAAGAAACGATAAGCACATTGAGCGTCACCTGTCCATAAGGTAGGGTGGCGGTTGGATTTCATATAGTGGATTTGACCAGTTAGCTACCTAATAACCCCCAGCAGTGGCGTTGTGTAGAACTGCATTCAGGCAAAAGCCAACGATAAACACCTGAAGCAATCAGAAAGGCTTATGAGATCGCTCGCTCAACCGTTATGACTCCCCGATGACTACCTGTGTACTCCGTTCCTTGTTATAGTCCCTTGCATGAGCACTTCCGCTGAACGACATATCTCTAGAATCCCTGAGGACCCTTCCCGTCCTCACCGCCAGTCTGAAAGTAGTCTGCCACTACACCGATCGCATAACTCGCACCACTGACCATTGCACCGCCGACCAGAACTCTCTTTCCCAAGCCCATCTTCGGTCGCTGTTCTCCATCATCATCCGACCGACTCGACCGTCCACTGAGCACAGGCTCTTCACGCCTGACGTCGATGTTTGACTTAAAGTTGCGTGAAAAGTCGTCTTCAACCGTTAGACGATCATAGTTCACGAAGCCAGTCGGACTGGCAAAGTTGCCTGTCGCAGCAATTGGCTGCATTCCATCGATGGGATTCATAGTATGTCTCGCAGGAGCACTGTAGGAGGTTGTTGCAGCTTTGAACTCGAGCTCAGGAATAATCGATCCGGCCTCACGACCTTGACGGAAGACGAGAACATCGCAGTTTCCAGAGACAATTTCGTAGCCTTGGGATTGGAGAGTTTTGAAATGTGGGAAGAATTTTGCTGGGTTGGAGAGGCGAAGAAGGACTTCAGCCGGTGTCAACGGGGAAGCGGAGTCGTGGACTTCGGAGGTCGTTTCAGCGATATCAATTGATTGCATAACTGGGTCATAGGCAAGCACTTTGTATCGTGTTGGCTCAGTTGACATTTCTCCATTCTCCACAGGTAGACCTACTGGATTTTTAAAGAAACGACCAATCACCGCGTTCAACCGGAGCAGCTCTCTAACAGTGCGAGGGGTTTGCTCGTAGTCGCTACGAAGGCCATGGCGGCCGTTTGTTTTGACCGGCCGTGTCTCATGGCGGATCTGCTTATACACACTGTGCATGTGATCAACCAAGGCATTAGCACCTAGCAGTAGTCGAGGCTCGCGGTGAATCTCTGTATCTGGATCGACGGCTCGCAATGCTCGTAGAATCTTGTCGCGCTGTTCTGGATGCAGGAATGGACTTAAATGAGTCTCGCTGCCATATTTTTTGAGTATGGTCTCTTTCGCCATGTTGAAATAGTTGATCTCGGCCACGAGAGAATCGTCAACTAACTCGTTGAGGTTGAGCTTCGTTGCACTTCCATCATCCAATGACGACTGAGACAATTGCTTGCGATTGAATGTTGTCTCTAGTCGTGGTTTGTCTGCACCAGGGCTTCTTGCGAATGACGACGACTTTGCCGAGCCATCAATGTATTGCTTCTCGGTATCCTGTATTCCCACCCCATAAGTGTTAGCATTTATAGTGGCGAATACATCACTGGTAGTCATCGATTTATTCTCAGTTTCCTCCGGGGAGTCTTGAGAGAAGCTTCCTGTCAGCTTGGACTTGTGAACAGTGCTTGAACCCTTTGAGGCCATACGGCTTCTGATATCGGCGGCACTCAAATCACCATGGCTATGTATTGTCAGTAAGAGGACAATTATGAGGCAAGTAGCAATAGAGATAAACCTGTCAGCAGTTACATACTCAGATTCGAGCTGTTCCCCCATGGGCTTGTTCTTGATGTCCTGGACCATCTTTGAACGGTCTGTTCTTAACTCGGAGATTGCAGCGGCAGGATCCCCTAGTTCATCAAAATATTTGGAGATATTTGGGCTCGACCGGGTTGCATGTTCAGCAATGGCTTTAGGAGAAAACATGTCAGGCTGGTTCTTACTACCAGATTCGGATCTCATAATACCAAAGTACTGCTGCCTGGCTTTGCGAAACATCTTCTCGCTCTCCTCATTCAGACGATTTAGCTGTTGCTGGTAGTCATATAGGGCGGAGAGTGGATGACTGCTAGCTCGCGGTGTTTCACAATTGAAAGGTCCAGGTTCGTAAAATTGCGCATCCTCGCCCTCCTTCAGACCGTCCTGGATGATAGAAGCTTCATCAGCTGGGATACTACCGTTGAAAGAACCAGGCTCGTACGACGTGGTTTGATCGTACTCGCCAGGAGCCTCTGGAGTATATATCTCGTTTCCAGGTATCTTGCCATTGAAGGATCCAGGTTCATATGAGTGTGAGTCGTCATATTCCTTCAGCCCATCTTCGAGAAATTGCTCATCAGCCGTGAGTTTGCCATTAAATGCTCCAGGTTCATACGAAGTTGTTTGATCGTATTCCTTCAGCCCATCCTCGGCGACCTGCTCATCAGTCGTGAGCTTGCCATTAAATGCTCCAGGTTCATACGAAGTTGTTTGATCGTATTCCTTCAGCCCATCCTCGATGACATGCTCATCAGTCGTGGGCTTGCCATTAAATGCTCCAGGTTCATACGAACTTGCTTCGTCGTATTCCTTCAGCCCATCTTCGACGACCTGCTCATCAGTCGTGAGCTTGCCATTAAATGCTCCAGGTTCATACGAAGTTGTTTGATCGTATTCCTTCAGCCCATCCTCGATGACATGCTCATCA
>MU254141.1:0-26707 GCA_019669825.1 Calycina marina
TTGTTAAATTAACGCGTGTTAAAGCTAGGGAGTGGAGAAAACGCGAAAAGTTAACCGGATACTGATATTAACCGGATACTGATAAACCACGTTAACTAAAAGCTAAAGAGCTAGTATTTGGTGAGCTAGTATTTGGTGATGCCCGGTCAATAAGTGGACGCGGTGCGCCAAGGATTGGTCAGCAGGCTCGGTGGGTCCGGCGCGAAGTTACATGTAAGACGAAGACAAATAGCGACACGTGATATATGGTCTCTGCCATCGAAAGTGATATGATGAAATCCAGAGGGAAGAGACGTACAGACGAAATCGGGAGTTAAGGGATTGGAGATTTTTTTGGCTCAAACTGTTGATTAGCCGCTGGCTAAGCCGGTCTCCTAATCATACTTTCTTGATGGGCAACGAATAAGAGATGAGCTGGACCAACCAAGACGTACTTGATCAAGACGTCTATAGCTGGTGCTAAATACGTACCAATCGTCACCGTTCAGCGCTTAAGCAGGTCTTTTTGCAGTTCTTCGTCAGGGGGAGGAAAGAACGAAAGCCGATGGTTCTATCACGTGCCTTAGTGCTTTCCGATGAACAAGGTGAAATAGAAGGCATGTAAGGATCAAACCTGCGTGGTACTCCCTGGATTATATCGCAGGTGCCTTAGATACATATGTGGAGGCAATAAAGTAAGATAAACAGGTCGGCTTTCCCAGTTGGTGCCGCTATCTGGGTGCGACCATGATACTGGGGGCAAAACGCAGAACTTGTTCAATACAGAAAAGCTTTATGCTTTAAGAAGAGAGCTACAAGATATTGATATCACTTAATAAGCCGCTAATCCTCGAGCTCACTGTTAGCGAATTTCAAGCCTGACACCATCTCAATTGCTGGAGCAGGCAAACCCGGTGGCAACTATCGAGGCTCGAGAACCCATCTGTAGCCAGTCTCTTGCTGCAGCTATGGAAGTTTTGAATGAACCTATGAAGCACCGCAGCTTCATCAGGTACACATTCTCAGTCACAAACTCAAGACGTAAGATTGGCCTCGTCGTTTCGGTCATCTGAGGCACTCTGTGCGACAGCTATAAAGTCGTTACTATTCCGAGTGACTCGAACCTGAACGGCTCCTCTTTCGTCCTACACAGTTTGGGACATGTGAGACGAAAAGCTATGAAGAAATGCGGAAATCAAGCGTTTCCATCTACTCACATTACACCGGTTTGGTCAGGTACCATACTACCTTGGTATAGAAGAGCGTCTCCAAGTAACTGTACTGCCCAGAAAGTCAGCGGGATAGTGGTTTGCCAGGTCGGATCAAATACAGAAATACACAGCATCCGATCTGAGCTGACAAACGGAACAATTTACTAACACTGATCACCGGCCCGTTGATGACTAGGAAAATGAAAAGCATTCAACTAATCGGAAGCGACTGGAAAGTCAGTCTATAGTGATACAACCCGTTGTCGAGTTTGTCGAGAGTGATGGGATGCTTGGTTCGACTACAGAGTATCGCGGTGTACGAAATTAGCCGAACAACCAAAAAATGCTACACCCGCCCACCTGCATGAATAATACGATAATGAGTACCAACAGTACTGCAAACCACCTTGAATTTATGTATAATAATGTCCAAATCATAGCATTTTATATAACTCTAGTTCATTGCATTAATAATGGGTCATTTTGCCCTGCGCGTCAATTACAGCTTGCAATCTATTAGGAAAATCGTGAACCCAGGCATTTATACTCTCTTGCTTCAAACCTGCCCATCCTTCCACTATTAACTCCCTCATTACATCCTCGTCCCAATGTGCCATTGATCGTAATTTGTGCTTTACTGGTTGCCATGCATTCTGGATAGGCGCAAGATCAGGAGAGCCAGCGCAGTGCTTGAGTGTCTCTAGACCGTAATTCTTCTTCCACTTAGTCACAGTATTATCAGTATTGTTTTCATTATACCCGTGGCCTCAATCGCTGTCTTTTTCTACTACAAAATCAAGCCCTGCTTCAAGCCACGGCTTAACGATTGGGTCTAAAATGGAGTCAATATACGCCCGATGTGTCATCTTTCCATTGGAGTTCGTAGGCACGTCATAGAAGATAACATCGGATTTGAAATTCCTCCCAATTCCCGCCCAAAATGCTGTCTTCTGCGGTCCTCCTAAGGTTCATTAATCTCTTGAACACAACCAGGATGCCCTCGCTGGCCAGTTTTTCGAATAACGTGAACTTGTCCTCGTGGCCCAAAGCCAGCATGTGCTTCATCACTCCATCGTACGCGCCGCCACTCTTCCTTCCCAGGGTAATATGCCTTCATGTCCCTGGCCCATTTCTCCCGTCGTGGCGCAAGATCTGAATCAACGTATATGACCTGACAAGCCTTCAGCGATGATATCCTCGAGTATTCATAGTCTCTCATACAATACGTGTAGACACGTCCTCCATCTCTGCGTCCTCAGCTAATTGTAGCCAAGTCAATCTGCGCCCTTCCCAAACTGCTGTTTCAACAATATCTTCCATTATTTGGGCTTGCTCTTCCGTGATCTTTCGCTTCCTACCACGCGATTCAACCTCAGTCGATCGATGGGCAGTTCGAGAAGAAGCATCTCCATTGTCGTCTGTATTCGATAAAATGTCATATTCTTGGGTTCTGGTAACATGGAGTTGTCGAAATATCTCAGACCTCGATCGAGACGCGCTCCTCAGGAGGCTGCCGTTCCTCCCGACCACGCGATCGCGCGCAAAGACGCTCTACGAGGGGTAGTATAATGCTCCCCGAATTCTCTGTTATTAATCTCGTAATCAAGGGTATATCTGGCCTAATTGGGCGCTTTTGGGACTGATTCATGGCTGAAAAATAGGGTGTTTTGCGAAGGGTTTCGTGGGTGTAGCATTTTTTTGATTGCTCGGCTAATTTAATACACCGCGAGAGAGTATCGATGGATACCGAAACAAGACGGACAAATACGAGACACGCAAGCAATGCCAATGTCTAGGCAAACAAAGAGGGGAGGAGGTGGAAAATCTCGGCAAGGGGGCGGAGTTCTTGGTTTAAGCTAGAACTTGAACAGCCTATAATCATAATAACCATAATCAGGTCATGAAAACCCGCCACCTTTGAGGTCGGGGTACAGCAAGCAAATCGAGTCGAGTTCGAGGAAGGATACTCGTGCTTCCATCGTCAGCTTGCATTGATTGCAATCTGAAGATATACGAAGCATGGAATGATTGCTGTCTGCTCGGTCGTTGAGGACAATAAACATTTCTATGTTTTTAGATGACAGACCCTCACTCATCCTCTGGATGAATGGCGCCTCTGTCCATAGCGGCACATCCGTATGATGAGCGAGATGTGCAAATTGCCAAGGTTACAGTTTAGACAAGTCTGCAGTCACGTCTGACCACTAACCAGCGGAGTAGCTTGGTCTTCGGCGCACAGCGGGCTAAGATTGTCCCAGGCAGAACCCAATATTGGCATAGCTTTGATACCCACACCCCTTTTGCTGTCTAAATCGTGAAAATGGAAGGTCATGCCAGCCAATCAAGCTCGGTAAAGCTAGTAAAATACGGGATCTACGTGGCTGAATGTTGATATTGAGTGTATATAATTAGCGTATCTTGGCAAGCTAGCATCATGTCTTGGCTCAGAGCTCCTTCCAAGCAGCCATAAGCATCGACTCCCCAAGTCCAACCAGTTTAACTTCATTCTTTTTTTCCTGTTTAAGGACGTTTCTGCTGTTCATCTTTCTACATACAAAAATAACGACCACCCCATTTAGTGGGGCATCGGAAGCGGTGACCAACGTGACAAGACCACTTCACGAATCCTAAATATCGCATCACATCTACGCCAAGAATCGCGCTCCCCCAGTATACCAATATGTCTGATCAAGGCCAAGCCCAGAATCTACAGCAGCAACAACAAAACCTGCAGAACCAAACCCAGAACGCGCAAGTTCAGATCCCTCAACATGACCCCTCCGCGCAGCAGGTGCAACAAGTACAAGTCGTCCAACAGCAGCAACATCAACAGCAGCAATCACAGCAAGCCCAGCCTGCCGTGGCCGCTGATGATAACCTTCGTTGCCAATGGACTGGATGCTCCGAAATAACTGCTAGCGCTGAGGCTCTCTTTGAACATATCACCGAGAAGCACATCGGGCGCAAGAGCACAAACAACCTCAACCTTACCTGCGGATGGAATTCTTGTCGAACCACTACCGTCAAGCGCGACCACATCACGTCTCATATTCGAGTCCACGTACCTCTCAAGCCTCACAAATGCGACTTCTGTGGTAAGGCATTCAAGCGTCCACAGGATCTGAAGAAACACGTCAAGGTAAGCACGACCGGCCGGCTTTATATGACGTATACTAACTATCGTAGACTCACGCCGATGATTCAGTCCTGTTGAGATCGCCAGAAAACCAAGGCGGCCAAGGCTCTGGCTATCGCGGTGGTGCCAAGCGTAAGTCAACAAAGCTGCCAAGCTACACTACCCATGCTAATCCAGTGTAGCTCCTGGACAAGGTGGTTATTACGACAACTCCCAGCACATGCACCCTGGTGCGCCACAACAATACGGACATGTTCAGCAACATAATGGTCACAACGGCTACTACGCTCCCCAACAGCAACCAGGTTATGCTCCCGTCTACTATCCAGTCAGCCACGGAGGTAATGTTGGCCAGCATGCTGCCGCCTACGACAATCGCAATCGTGGTGGATACAACGCTTTGAATGACTTCTTTGGAGATGCCAAGCGTCGCCAGATTGATCCTACCTCTTACGCTCAAGTTGGTCAGCGACTAATGGCGTTGTCAGGAGCTGGTGGTATTGAATATATGTCTGCTGGTCCTGCCATGGTCGCAGTTGACGGTCATGGTGGTCACCTGGGTGGACCTATGCCAACTCACCAATACGCTCTTCCGCCAATGCCAAATCTGAGAACTAAGACCGATCTGATGAACATCGATCAATTCTTAGAGCAGATGCAGTCAACTGTCTATGAGAGCTCTAATGCTGCTGCCGCAGCTGGAGTTCAACAGCCAGGCGCTCATTATACCCACTCTGCTGTTAGTTTCCGCCAGAGCCACTCTCCACCGCATGCTCCTCAGAGTCTCAACTCCCACATGTCCGCACACCCTGCCCAGATGGTTTCCACTAGCTCCAATCACTCCAACTCCGGAACTCCGGCATTGACCCCGCCCTCAAGCTCCGTCTCCTACACCTCTGGTCACTCTCCAACTTCTTCGAATGGAATGTCACCTACGTCAAGACACAGTTCTACTGCTGGCTACCCAAGCTTGCCTTCCGTATCTGTTGGCTACCCATCAAACTCCACTGCAGCTCCGGCTCCGACACTGGGCACGAATTTTGATAGCGACTCTCGTCGTCGTTACTCTGGTGGCATGCTTCAACGAAGCGCTGTTGCCCGCAGTCCTGATGCTATGGACCTGTCCGATGGTTCTCGCTCTTCCAAGGAGACCACGCCTCGACCAGAGACCTCGATTCGCACCAACCTTTTCAGCGGCAATATCGATCCTGCCCTTTCATCGGTCAGCTCCCCAAGTGAGAGTGGAGAGGATAAAGCTGCCCGTGAGAGTCGTGACCGCGCTGAAGAGGCTTGGATCGAGAACATTCGTGTTATCGAGGCTCTTCGCAAGCTCATCAGTGATCGTATGGAGCGTCAAGAGTACACGGAAGAGGATGAGAGCGCGGATACTTCCATGTCAGGCACAGAGGTGAAGACTGAAGCCGCAGTCAAAGCTGAGAAATTTGATAGTCTGTATCCAACGCTCCGTGCTGAGGACGATGACTAGGTTGCAGTTTGCATACTTTTGCGAGATCAATAAGACAGTGAGCAGATTTTGAGCAGCGAGTGAGTTACATTCATAGCTTCGGAGGATAAGACGGGTAGTGTTATTGGCCTATTAGGAGCTTCCGGGTTTTTCCTCATCTGAAGGTTATGTCTTTGTATGACTGCAGGATTGTATTTCATGACTGACAATTTCTCCTACTGCCTGTCGCAATTCTTCGGAATTGGCTATTTGCGCCTTAGTACTAGCCCATGGTTCTACGGAAAAGAGCACTAGTTGATGAAAAAATAAACACGATTGACCTTAAAAGACTTGCCTCAATTTTCTATGCAATCGCCAACCCTTTCTCAAAATCTTGTTGCAAATAATCCTTCGATCATGTGACCTTGAAATCCCTTCATCTGGGATGCTTAATTACTTAACCTACGGCAGGTCTAATCAATTGATGAAGACCTAAGGTGCTTATTGGAAGACTTGTAACACACCGCACGAATTGTGACATACCACAATAATGTCGCTTTACTACGAAGCCGCAGAGATTCTCACGGCACCAAGCAACGCGGGTGGAAGTCTGAAGTCACGAATTTTCAGCCGAAAAGATCTCAAGTCGCAACCTTCGCAGATCTACGCGCTCGCCATCGAAACAAGCAAATGGAGCCCCATCCTGAAAGAGGTGGTGGAGAATGCAGACATTTTACGGCTGGAGCGAAAGGTCTGGATTTTTTCTTCCGCAAAATCATAGCGTGCTCGTACTGATAGTGAATGTAGCTGTCGCCGATACTGTCGATCTTGCTTGTTCATGATCTTTTGCTGGCGAAGCGTGGTGTTGCTCTGCCGGCTGTACATGGACTAAGGACGGCTGTGGAGCGGCATCGGGGTCGTCTGCAGGCTGAGTTGACGAAAGCGAGGATTCAGCGCAAGTTGAGCACGATTGAGGCTCTGAAATCTCATATTGAGACTGGGGTTGAAAATTCGGCGGATGATTCTGAAGCGCCGTATCCACGTTGGGTCAGGATCAACACGCTGAAGACTACCTTGGAAGACCAACTCGACACCACTTTCAAGGGTTACAAACGGGCTAAGAATGTCAACGCTGTGAGGCAACGGACTTCGAAGCGTGTGTATATTGATGAGAATATCCCGAATTTGGTAGCTGTCTCGCCGAGCCTAGATCTGGTGAAGAGTGATGCGTACAAGAACGGTGAGATCATCTTCCAGGATAAAGCGTCTTGCTTTCCAGCTTACCTCTTGGATCCACTTCCTCAGGACGGAGACATCATTGACACATGTTCGGCACCCGGTAACAAGACCACGCACATCGCTGCCATCGTTCTTTCTAATAACGCAGGGCAGGGGAGGTATGAACAGACTATCCATGCATTTGAGAAGAATAAGGGTCGTGCGGAGACTCTGGAGAAAATGGTCAAAGTAGCTGGCTGCGATGCCTGGACGAAGCTTCATCCAGGTCAAGACTTTCTTAAGGTCGACCCAACTGCGGCAGCTTACGAGAAAGTTGGTGCTCTATTGCTAGATCCGAGTTGCTCAGGAAGCGGCATCGTCGGACGGGATGATATGCCAAAACTGCATCTTCCAGCCGTGAAACAAGTCACACCCACCGCTAACGGCAAGAAAGGCTTCAGCAAACCCGCCACCCTCAGTGATGATACGCGAAAGCGCAAGCGCGAGGACAAGCAAAATCTGCTCGACGTGATGGTCGACGACGACGGCGTCGTCACGGCGGTTAACACGGACGATGAGCTGCGAGCGCGGCTGGAAGCGCTGTCGGCTTTCCAGCTCGAGCTGCTGCTTCACGCATTCGCGTTCCCGGCCGCGAAGAAAATTGCTTATTCGACGTGCTCGGTCCATGCGGAGGAGAACGAGATGGTGGTGTGGAAGGCGCTGCAATCGCCGGTGGCCAGGGAGCGGGGCTGGAGATTGCTGGGGCGCGGTGAGCAGGTGAGTGGGTTGAGGGGGTGGGAGGTGAGAGGGGTGGGGGAGGCTGCGGGGGGTGATGGGAGGGTTGCCGAGGCGTGTATACGTGCTAATAAGGGGGATGGATATGGGACTATGGGTTTTTTTCTTGCTGGATTTGTTCGTGACAGTGTTCCTGTTGATGGGGTGGTGGATAAGTCTGATGCTGAGAAGAAAGGCGATAATGTTGGCACTGCTATGGTTAAGGAGGATGATGAATGGCGCGGAATCATAGCGGAGGAAGTGATGGCTGAGGAAAAGAGCGTGACAAAGTTCGAGCCAGTCAAGAAGCAGAAAACATCGGTACCTGCTGCAGAGAAGCACTCGTTTGGTAAGCTCAGAACAGGGCTTGTACCGAAGGGGAAAAAACGTAAGAAGGGAAAGGCTTGAGAAAGCTCATTTCCCTAGCTGTGCATAGTGTGGTATGAAAGGTTGCATAATGTACATGTTAGCTCGTCAGAGTCAATGATGGTACCAATTGCAAGTGCACAAGTGCTCACGTGTAGAGCCCACTCGGAGGACGACCAGCATCTTGGTCAGGAAAGAACAACAGACTTCACAGCGTAAGTCGCTTATATCAGTGAACAGTCTCGATCTGCGGCATTTGTGGTCACGTTGGTAAATCGCTTCATATCTGATGGCCGCTCAACGGGCCTCACCGCAAACTTTCCATACCGAATGGGAATTTCCCACTGCAAGTCTTCATTCAAACCATCGAGCATCAACCCTGACACCTTGTCTTCCAGAAAGTGTGATATAAATAAATACAGCAAGAACTCCTTTCGAAAACTCAGTTT
Source organism: Calycina marina (assembly GCA_019669825.1). NCBI lineage: Eukaryota > Fungi > Ascomycota > Leotiomycetes > Helotiales > Pezizellaceae > Calycina > Calycina marina. The sequence goes on from MU254141.1 coordinate 8,578, forward strand.
CGTTTGACGGCATAGCAAAACTCCCAAATCGATTGACATATTGTAAACCAGACGAGCCCTAGTACAGAGAGCTTTCATTTTCACAACATGTTTATGTGCGGAAGTGGGATCAATGTTAAGAGTATTGTCGTACCCGAATTTTAGTTGTTGGAACGGAAAGCCTACTGTATAATTAGGGTCCCAAGACTCAACAGGTACTTTCAAAGAGGTGATAGACATGCGTGCAACAAACTTACTGTAGAGACTATGGTATACGTTTGGACATAGTTCAGGATGGATGTGCTTATGAGTCTGAACCCCTTTTCGTCCTCGCTTAATCTTGATGTCCCTTTCCATTTTGGTCAACATTCCGTAGCTGATAGTCTTATACAATATCAGGAATGCGGTAATCTCTCTACTCATAACCGCTTCGTTGTTAACCATCGACTCGAGTCCAATATTGTCAAATCGTTGAGATGTGTATGCTTGCAAAACAACTTCACTACTCAAATCCTTCACAGCTTCTTGAAACCGACACCCTTACGACTTGCACCGTACCTGATAAATATATCATTTCTTCTATAATCCAGGCCGTTCCTATCATATGGCATATCCCACATCCTACATATTCCCAATATACCGCCTTCCAACGCCCAAACACCCTATAACCTCATACCTCCCACACCTCTGCGTCCTTTCCACCTCATACCCCATACCCCATACCCCACACATCACACCACCCCCCAATACATATCACGACATCTCCCAACTCCCTCCCTCCTTTTATATGCCCTCTCCGGCCTCGCCAGCCCCTTCTCCACATCCCTCACAATAGCCCCCTCATTCTCCCTCCTCCGCCTCTCCTCCTCCTCGCTCCTCGCCCTTTCTTCCGCCTCTCTATCATGAAAATTTCCTGCGCCGCCTCTGCCTCCCTTATATGCTTGTTTTGCCATATTTTCTGTTGATGTTGATGGCGTTGAGATTGTTTGTGCTAGTCCTGCGTCGGCGAGCGAGGAGGGCGCGACCCAGTTCCCGGCGCCGCCGCGGCCGGTGTGTTGGTATTCTGTTGTTGTATTTGGTGTGGTGGTGGGAGATTGGGCTTCGAGATCGGTGGGCTGGAGGTGTTAGCTTTATATGAGGGTATTGAGGGAGGAGGTACGGTTGTAGCGACGACGTCTTTTTTGCTGTAGAAATTACCTGCGCCTCCGCGGCCGACTTTGCTGTAGACTTCGTCTGCCATGGTTGTGACTAGATGGTTTGGCTTGCAGCGAGGATCTTTGTGTTTAGCTGCGATGACAGAGTATGCCTGGACAATTCAACATTGTGCTTGTTTATGGGCTGAGGGAAGTTCAAGTGGAGGAGTTTGAAAAGGAGATAGATAGTAGGGACGTAGTGATTGGTTCATTGAGAGTTGATTACTTTATGTATCTCACTTCCAAAACCCGTGGGTTTTCTAGATACAGTAGACAGCCTTTCTTCTTTTCCTCCAACAGCTCTGCATAGGAATTTCTACGCCTGTGGCTTGAAGAACTGCAGAAAACTCTCGTTTGCTTTTCATCAGCTCTTCATTTCTTTTCTTGTGACAGCCAGAGAGGGGTTGAACTTCTTCACCCCACTATCTATCTGTGCCTTAGCTTAGGTTGAAGAATACACCCGGTATCGGGAATTGACTTTCTGTTTCAACTCGTATCTATATAGCTTAGCTTTTCTGCATGGAAGTCAGATATCAATGTGTTCACAATTTGTTTCCGGGTGGGAACAAATGCCATTGGCATATCATATTACCAGTAGGAACCAGCTGACGGTTGTCTCAATCCGAAGACGCCGGCTGACAGGTGCGTATTTTGGATACGGACACCTCTGTCTTGAGGGTAATACTGGTGACATCATGTTGAGAAGGTTTTGCCTGAGTCTTGTTGATTTGGTACTTAGTCATCGTGTGCATTACGCGCGACTCGAGGAAAAAGGAAGGGAAGGAAGCAAACGGCGGCCTGGTACAATATCTGGCTTCCTTAAGTAAGTACATAGGCAGCTTGAGAAAGGGGAATGCCTACTGGGTCTTGGAAATCTCTGTAGCTTCTTCCCTGTTGTATTTCCCAAAAGCCTGGGATGTCGTTTCCGATAGAAACATGTATCAACAAGTCCAAAAGCGTCTCTTTCACTGGCCTTCAAAGCTATCCAGTATCACGTGGCACATTTTCACCATGCTTGTGTGCAACCATACTCTGTCCCATGCGCCGTACTTATTTTGAAGGATCGGAGTATGCACAATCGATTTGTGTTCACTTCTCAAGATTTAGGATGACAACTCGCTCGCAAAGATTTCTGGTGGCTTGACCCAGAACTTCTGTCTCATACCAGAAACCTGGCAGGAAACTTCCCAGGGTGAGATATGACCTGCATTAGCTGAAGCCCATCCCTCGTACAACTCCATACCCTGGACTTCAGCCATTTCCCCTTATAACATCACGCCTCGCGAGGAGGTTATTGTTTCAGAAGACTGCCACAAATCCCATGACACCAGACCTTCTTGTATGGGGAAGTGTTATGGCTGATGCTTGACGACCGATCGACAAAGATGAAAACCCCATCGTCACCTTTTGCGACGGCTTGCTGCACGTTGTTATATCCCTCTTTGCTTTCGGCAGCACGGGCTGTCAGCTGCCGCTGCGGTGGATTCCTGATACTCTCTCTATGAGGTCCACGGATGTGTCTGCCGCCGCGAAAATACCAATGCCAATATTTCGGCTTCAGAGTAACCGCACAGCACATGAAAGGTCCCAGCAGCGGGTAAAGTGGCAGACTTATACCTTGAGGAGCACCCTCCTTCCTGTGACGAGTCATAGACGCGTGGCATGACATTGATATGGAAGTCCTCACATGGCCTGTAATATATACACTACTGAAATACCGAGCTGGACTTTGGTACTGTCTGGACTCCCCCGCGCGCTAATCTATGGGCTTGCCGCCGCCGATGTGCGAAACTCTCAAAACAGAGCCGATCGACGGCTTGAGAAAGGAAGGCCAAACCTGACCCTGTAACGCATCTTGGAACGCTCATAGGTTGCAAGCGCCATGATGGAAAGCTACTCATCCAACATCCTGTCCTGTTCTCTTTTTATATTAGAGTACGCTGATCTCAAGGGCTGGAGCTTACCGACCGTTGAGAATGCTCCGAAACTCTATGTAAGTTTGGGGTTCGACGGCGCCAAAGGGAAAGTTAGCTGTAGCACAAAGTACTTGCTGTGAGGTTTCCGGGAGTCTGGTTATGTAGTATTTGGAACAGGCATGGAGGTTTGCTACGATGACTACCTACCCAAGCACTGCCCTCGACTCGTACCATGTTCTCGCGGTGCCTGTGCCTTACGTAAGAGATTCGTGCCTTGCTGATGTACGTGTACAGTCAGCCATCCGATCAGGAACCGAGCCCGCTCTTGGTTATGGTATGTAGTAGTGCGAAACTGCAGGGTGTACTCCCTAATATGTGTACGATTTCATACTGGTGTTGTTGAGCAATTTATAGCTGCATATTACAGTCGACAGAGGGCACAGGTGGAAAGCACTGAGTTCTTAGCTATTCATACTTTGTGATATCAGACACTACTACTTACCTACGTGCTGCAAGATCATCGTAAACTATTCGTGTAACGGTACAACACAACCTTGAAGATAGCGACGGATCCACCTTATCCTGAATATGTACCGTCAGCCTATTCGCAAGCAGCCCAATCTTAAACTGCTGTAACAAGCGGCCAACTAAAGTCCAATAACAGAGAAGTGTGGTAGCATTGAATCCCGACGCCTCTTGCTCGTCGCCACGCGCACCACCCAACACTAGCCTGCTAAGGTTTGGACGTGTGATCTGTCTCAATTGGCTAGTGGGTGTCACATATATCACGAGGAGACACCTAGGATGGCACCAGATCGAGACTAGCCCTGCTGCTATTCTTATCACTGCTGCTCGAAGAACAGCCAGCTGATGCCATAAGCAAGATTTGATGGAAGTGGAAAGGAAAGGAAAGAAAAGACGAGGACCCAAGTCAGATAGTTCGTTACCAATTCCTGATTCCTTTGACTTTCTCCGCTCGCAGTTTCTTTGTTCAAATAATATTTTATTTTTCTGGTAGTACTCACTCAGTTGGAAATACGTACTTATTAAACAATACAATATATACTTTCTAACACATATATATATTTGGCTTCAACAGCGCTACCCTACACTACCTACATTGCATATTGAAGCAGGCTGTCCAATAGTGGCATTCGAAACGATACAGATACTCTGTATTGCCCTGAGATAAGCCTAGACCACCAACTCTAGAAGGTTCGGGTCAAGCGCGGTCCTCCCTTCCCTTCCCAGGTTGCACTCTTGCCCTGCCGGCTGTGTTAAGCACAAAACACCTCCCTTCTCGACTTTTTTTTTTGACTTTGTACCTTGCACCTTACACACCAATTCCTCCTCCCCGACAATCTTTCGGTTCTTCATACGATTGCTTGCTTCTACCCAGCTTCATCGCCAACTTCAATCTCCAATTATATCTGTCGGCTGATCGCCAGACACGCACATAAACTCTCCAACGGCCCCCGCCGCAGCTAGGCTAAGCACTTCTGGCTCAACTTTCTTCGTGAACAGTCGCGAAGATAATTGAGCAATCCTCATCACTCAGATACCATCTGTTTGCAACTCAAAGTCTACAAATCTAGACCACACGATTGACGGCCTCTTTTCAGGCAATCTGCAGCTTCCCCTCTTCTCCACATCGCGCCTTCAATGCAGATAGCTTGAGCTCTGGCAACACACAAAATCACCAACTTTGAGCTTCAACATCCTCTCGGCCCTCATATTGTAGCTTGAAGCTTCGAGGATTGAGGGCCGTCTTGCAACCACAAAACCCCAAACATGGCTTCTTCAAAGGTACATTTCCCCTATGTGCCGGCGCACGCCAGGGATATTAATAGGCCATCCGCTGATCACACATACTCAGGATATCCCACATTCTTCCAGGCCTCTCAGCCAACATCGCCTATCCATGTCTGCTAATTCTGGCTCACTGCCGCGACCTTCCCATGCACGAAACCATTCACACTCAGTATCTTCCGGTTCTCTGATCCCAAACTCCAGAGTTTCCCGTCGAAAGAGCGTCTCTACAAATGCTGCCAGTAATGTTGCGGCAATGGTAGCAGCTGCCCAGGAAGCAGGAGACTCTTTGGGAATACCAGTCACCAATCGCATAAAGTCAATGAACAGAGTGTCCAGATCTGCCGTTGGAAGCCTGCCATCACCTCCTGCCAGCTTGCAGAGTACCAGAATGAGGATCTCGTCTGGCAAACTAGATAAGGGCGAGAGTGCAATTGATGACGAGATGGACGAAGACATGGAAGATAAAGATGGCTCTTCTTTCAACCAGTCACGCATTAGAAGCGCAAGTGAGGGTCATCATCTCACGAAAGATGGCAAGAAGGCCAGTAGCGGTGATCTCAAGTGTGAAAAGTGTGGAAAAGGCTACAAGCACTCTAGTTGCCTTACAAAGCACTTGCATGTCTCTCCTGGCCGTAGATTTGGGAGAACTGTTGTTAACAAGTTATTGCAGATGGGAACATACTCCAGAATGGTCATTGACTTCCAAACTTCTCATCAGTAAACATCAACAAGTTCAACTGCTCGAGGCTGCGTCCATCCTCTTGAACTTAAATCAAGACGGGACCCCCGCAGACTCGAGCAAGGACTTTGGTAGCGACCAAGAATCTGCATCCCCCGTAGGCTCTGGTTCTTCTGATCAACATGACGGCACAAGTTCTGCCGACACAACTCCTCCACCACAAGGAGATATGTACAGCAAGAGTGCATTTGGCAGCTCTTACAGTAACCGCCACCAGCGAAACAGCAGTGGCTACGGCTACTCTGGTTCGTACCAGTCGGCACCATCCGCACACTCCAACTGTGGCAGCAGTGTTCCAACATCTGCTTTTGGCCACCACAGTCAATCTAGTCGCGAGCCACGCCCATTGTCGAGTGGCATGAATCGCAATGCAGAGGATGATGGACTAGCAGCTGCCGTGGAATTACTATCTTGCAGCTTCGGTAGCAATGGTACTCCAAGAACCATGAACATTCCAATGACCTTGCCAGAGGATGCTCCCCCCGTGCCAAATATTCCGGCTCAGTACTTGAACGAGGCTTCATATCCCAACTTCTCCGGAACCACTCTGGCCCATAGCATGAAGCCTCTCCACCAAGAGAGCTATACTCGCGGCGAGAAACACTTGGAGAGAGATGTGAAGATGGAGGAGAGCGAGGAAAGCGTTGTTGACGACGAGGACTACGACCAGCGCTCCCGAGGCCGCTCTGACGAAGACGACGACGGAGTTTTTGGAAGGATGGAAGAATAATTAGGCCTCCAGATATGATTTACACTATACTTTGGGCGTCAATCTTGGGGTGACGATATTGCTGTCTTGTTTCCTTTGTATCATTGAATTATATGAGGCGAGCTCATACTCCGCTACCTGACTCTTAGTACCGAAGAGTGGATTGATCATGAAGGGGGATGAATGTTATGGTATCACGTAATCCTAACGATGAAATTCCACGAGGTTAAAACTGAGGGTTGAACTGCGTCGAGTGTAACGTCGTTGAGAGTATGTTGGAAGGACTTTTTTTTCATTTTCATTTTATGGTCTGATGAACATGACATATAATTCCTCATCAGCTACCGCGTATGAAATGATTGTATGAAACTGTCTCGAGCGATTGGAACAATGTGAACTTGAAGTGGACATGAAGACTTGGTGAGACTTATGTTTGCATATGCTGCAGATGTTCGTGTATTATGCATGATATGGTCAATAACTAGGTACGCATTCTGGCATGACCTTCCAAAGACAGAGAACAGTCCAAAGAAAATATACAGTGGAGAATGATGAATATACCGATATATGAAGCTTTGACTCTGGAAGTCCTAATAGACAGACCAAGAAATACATGGACTCCGCCTGCCAGTCTACTCGTAACATAACACAAGATCAGGTATTGGACAAAACTTTAAATAACACAGAAGTAAAGGGAAAATGAAATCCACATTTTTTGACAGACTGAAAGGAAGAAGAATGATGCTGGTAGAAATCTGGACTGAGCTTGCTGCCACGACGTCACCGACAACCCATCCCCATCCCAGCCCAGCCCACCTCGCGAACCCAGCAACAAACTTCACCACGCAACGCGCAAAAAAGACCCTCCACCAACACTCAGCAATCACATACGATAACCTGCGCAATGTCTTTACGCGTCAGGAGAGACAGTGTCGTCAGCACCAGCGCCGGCGAGCCCATTCTCGTCGCGCAAAGCTTCACCAAGAAGTTGAGCAAGAAATCGAAGATCCCCAAGCCGCTGCAGTTCCCGCTCGTGGTGTTGCTTAGCTTTACGGTGTCGAGCTTGCTGGGCACGCTAGTGCCTGTTGCAGGCAATGAGAGCTTAAGACGGGTTACGAAAACGCCGGATGCGGTGGGATTGGCTGTGTTGTTGGGGTGGAGAGTGTGAGTTTGAACTTTTGATCTTGCGCGCATGTTGTTGTTTTGGAGGAGAGGGCTTACGAAGGATAGGACGGAGTTGGCGGTCGGATGGTTTGGGGACTATGATCGCTATGATCTGGCGGCGCTGAGTCTGCTGTCTCAGGGCCCTCCTGTGAGTGTGCGCAAAGCTGCACGATGCCGCATTGACTGATGATGTACAGCTATATTTACTCGGCACATTCTACAATATCCAGCCACAAGAACTAGCCATCTCTCTCTTCCTCAACCTAGCTGGAACATACATCCCCTTCGCACTTCTGCGACCGCTCTCATCTGCCCATAAAGCTGGCGATGCGCTGCCCCCAGGACGCGGAGATGTCTCGTCGGACTACATCATACAGGGCATCACCACCCTCCTCGGCGCAGCTATCTATAGTGTTACGCTTCAAGGCGCATACGGCACTTTCCTGCCCGTCACACTCGTCACGCACTTTGAGAACCTGGTGTCGATCATCCCTGCACACACGGCTTCTCTTGTGTCGCTCTTCCCACAAGCAATAGTTTGCGGTCTGGCTGCCAAGACATTCATCTTCACGCCAGCCAGCACGCTCGATAGCTCAAGCCCGCCGTTCAATGCCTTGCGCGCGACGCTTTTGGAGACGTTTTGCTATAATATCTGGGGATTCAGCAAGGCGACGAAAACAGTCATCAAGCGAACGGCTGCGTTGTCACTGATTTCGGGTGGGAATACGTTCGTGCAGACTTTCGTCGCGATGGAGGGTGTGGAGCTTCTGGGTGCTGCTGGATACTCGTCGGTATGGGTTGTAGCGGCTAGCGTTACGGGATTGGCTTTGGCTGCTGTGAATGCAGGCTAGGTCATCTATGAGTAGGAGGGAGAGGGTGGAAGCGATGACTTGTTCGGTGTACTTATGGGCGATGTGAGGCGTATAAGCAGTGGCATTGGATTTAGGATGGCGTTTATGGTTCATTGCTAGGTGGGATACCACCCGTGTAAAGTAATACAAGCACATTGTGATACAGCTATTGGGGCGTCTCAATTTGTGCATGTGTTCTACAGTGAGTTAATTTACTATATGTTTCGTAATATTTGATACAATAGATCATGACGAGTTTGAAATGCGACATGGCTTGTTATCCTACTAGTCAATGTAGTAATGAATCAATTCTCATGTCATTCTCATTCAATACTTCAGATGGATACACTTTGGAAGATTTAATCTACATTTTCAAGCCCATGGATGCAGATACGGGGCTCGAAAGGCTCGATATCAACTGTGTCGGTGAAGATACCTTATATTTTAATCCACGTGACCAGTTTTCACTTTGTGATCACAAGCGCGAGATGAGTACAACAACGTAGAAACATTAATTGACGCCCGAGCAAACAGCATCAAAGCGATGCGCATGCATACAGTTTACCATGGCTTCAGATGCAGCAAGACAGTAAGATATATCTCTCCGTTCACGGCCGTTGCCATGGTTCACGTGCGCGCACTAGCGGCAAGCAGGCGGATAGGATTCACCGGAAACGCGATTATTATACCACTCGCGCGTGCCTCCTTCCCAGATAATATGTACTTTTAGCTAACCTTATACCTTCGTTTTGTAGCCGGCTCCAGGGCAGCGGCGTTTTATCTTGTCGCATTAAAATCAATCAACCTCACCAGAGTCCCACGAAAGCTTCCGGCGCTGGCAGCAGCATTCTACCTTCGCCCCAGCAGCTCGCCATCAGTTCCACCATCATGAACTCCCTCGCCATCAACGGCATGTCCTCTCGGCGTCAGGACAAGCTGGCCGAAGCAATTCAGTCCATGGCCAACCTCAACAGCACCATGGAATTCGATTTCCCTATCGACCCAGATGCGCAAGCCACCGTTACGGATTTCCTCGACTTCACCGAATACCTCCCCGCAGACATGAAGCGGTCTTGCACACTCATCACCGACCTCGATAAGACCGAAGCCAAAAGCTCTGCAGGCGTACATGATCTCACGAAGCTATGGGGAAAGCCACAAGATCTGACGTTGGAGCAAAAGCCAGACCTGATACAGCTGCGAGCACAAATTTCGGAGACCATGGGAGAGGCAGTTCGAGCTCGCACATTATCTCACACCGAAGCTCAGCGCATGTCTTATAACGTCGACCAGCACTACAACAGAGCTAAGAATATCCTTGCGAAGCTACTGGTGATGCAAGAGAACTATCCCCCTTCCCGAGAGCCCAGTCCAGTGCCGCCGAAATTAGCTTCGCCCGTGGCAAAACGAGGACCGATACTGAAGATAAACATGTATGGTAATGGTGATGAGAATAGACATCAACGTGTGCGAAAGCATCGGGCACCAAGAATCACGGTACCAGGAGAAGTACTCGCTCCATACGAGCTAGACTATGAATCATACGGTTCAGAGTCCGACAACTCGGGGTCTGAAGTGCATGAGGCGATTACACCGAGACGAACGCCTGCACGATCTGTAGGCCCCAGCAATGGCAGAATCAAGCTGAAGATCCAGAAACGTGCTGCCAGCACTGCACCCACACCCGCACCTGCACCCAAGATACCCAAAGGACAACGACCTCCTGGAATACTGGGCACCAACGCTCACAGCGCTGTCGCTGGCATTTCTACGGCTAATGCTCTGTCGCTACTGAGGCCGCCACCCGAGGATGCGAAGAACGGGAGTAAAGACAAGCCTTGGCTTCAGTTGACAGATTGGGAGCTTGGAACATTGAGAAAGAGAATGAAAAAGAATGCGGTATGGAGCCCAAGCGATACCATGTTAGCCAGAGAGCTTAAAGCCCGTGGTCGAGGAATTGAAGCCTACCGCGCAGCTAAGAAAGAAGCTGACGCCTCTGGACAGCCCTTGGATACCCCCGTTCCCCCTCAACTTTTAGGTCAAACTGTACACGCCGAAGGTGCGATCAGCGTAGAGGCAGTGCGTACTGATCAGGATGTTCCTGTCGTCAATCGCGGCATGAAGCTCAACGAGGCCAAGAAATTAAAGAAAGAAAGCCAGCAGAAAGAACTCGCCCAGGCTGCCGAGGAAGCGGCAGAAGCGGTTCGCAAGATGAACAAGAGTGCTGAAGCCATGAAAGATATATTCAGTACATCTAAACAGACATCTAAGACGCCAAATAAGACTCCAGCAAGAAGTCACAAACGCAAGCGCGATTCTGTTGCACCTTCTGCGGAGGCCGAGAGGCCTGTGCCTGTTGATACACTGACAGCTAAGTCAGAACAAGCAGAAAGACCACCCGCTAAACGAACCAAGACAGAGACTCCCATCCCTTGCCCTCAGACGATTGCTCCCAGACAATCAAAGCCTGCTACTCCAGCCTCGACGGTCGACGCCCCTATCAATGGGCGGGCGATGTCTTCGGTATCGGACGCAGTGACTGAAAACACAACAAATAGCTTTGCAGCAAAATCGTCTACCCCTATCCTCCCGCCAGGTAGAACTCTTCGAAACGAAGTCAAGCCAGAAGCCAAGAAGGAAGCAGCAGCCAATAAGGAAGCAGCAGTCAAGAAGGAAGCAGCAGTCAAGAAGGAATCCAAGATTGTCCCACCAGTTAGTACTCGCCCCAGCCGAAATTCCGGTGCGGCCAAAACCCCGACACCTGCTCCAGAGATTGTTCCCGCGAAACGTCCAACCTCGTCCCGAAGTAAGGCTGCAAGCACTGAACCTCCCAATTTTGCGTCAACCGCAACAGCTACACTTGATCGACCTCGACGCTCAAGCACTGCCCGAAACACACCTGCCCCTTTTGTGCCTGTTGAATCTCGTCAAACAAACAAGCGCGCCAAGAGACCAGCACCAGGCGTTGTCACAGCCACCGGCGAAGGCTCATCTGTAAGTGTCGGCAAGCGCAGCTCCGCAACACGCAAGAAGGCCGGCGCCAAGAACCAGCCCAAGAAAGACGGCCTCGAAAACGCTGCGGTCCAGGAGGTCTATGAGGAGTACGACGACGAAGGCAACCTGATCGATCCAGACGAGCCGCGCTACTGCCTCTGCAACCGTGTCAGCTTCGGAACGATGATCGGCTGCGAAAACACTGAGGTGAGCGACTGAAGATAACGAGTCTTCTGCCAAGCGAAGGAAGACTTCATGTTCTCATTTTCATTTTCATTCTCATTCCAAATCCAAACTCTTCTTCTCCCGTCCAATCCACAAGCATGACGCTAATATTATTTCGAAGTGTGAGAAAGAGTGGTTCCATCTAGAGTGTGTGGGCTTGACGGAGATTCCGCCAAGGACGACGAAGTGGTATTGCCCTGATTGCCGGAAGAAGCTGGGGCTTGGTGAGAGGGGAGAGGTCACGGCGAGGGGCAAGAAAAAGTGAGAGACTGTTATTATGATCTGATTGTGTTGGAGGCGTTGGAGGGTGGGTGTTGAGCATCTTATATACTGGCAGAGATCTCTGGCATCTACGTAGTAGCGGATGGATGGATGTGTGGGTACTTGGAGTTTGGGAGTCATGATATTGTAGAGCTACCACAACATAAGCATGGCTCATTTGGGAGGTCGGTCTTCCCTGCCCACAGGTGAGTGGTCGTGGCATTATCAGAAATAAGATGCACATGAACACTTTTTTTCTCGAGTGCCTAATTCGATATGAATAACCAGAAGTATCAACGTGCGTTCATTTGACTGTCTGAACTTGTGATAATTTGCGGTTTACCTAGGGGCGCTATATTCTGCTAAATACAATAGACTCCAGTGTCTTTTACTGCTGAAGACATTACAGTCTGGAGTCTCTAATGTTCAAAGACACCAAAGTATGGCATGTTCAACAACTAAAGACACCAGAGTCTGTTGTGTTCATTAGCCAACACAAAAAAGGTTTGTGTGATCAAGTATACAAAATGTCAAAGTTTTAAGTGATTTGCGGCACAAGATATCGAAACTTGAGAGTATCATACAAATATGTTGAGATACAGACTCTCTCAGAGGCTAACTAGCTATTGCTATACAATGGCCTTCCCATGGATGCAAAGACTGATAGGTATGGTTGTGCAATTTACCAGTAAAGAAAAGAAAATCAGCAGCATGTCTGTATGCAAAAGCAAGGTAATGTGATTTTCATGCCAGGTGAGCAGATGGTCATAAGCTCGTGTCTTGCTAAAGTACGTTCATATAATGTACAATATCCAGATATTTTCCGCCTATACAGCAACGATAGTATTATTCTTTAGCAACCTGCTTCTCTGACTCGGGATATTAGGAATCCTCTTCGGCCTTCACGGTGCGGTCCGGCAGCTCCAGCGTCAGTCGATAAAACTAATGATAACGTGTCAATGAGACCTTTGGGGGAAACGGGAGGGCGATACTTACATCTTCAGCCTTTGCAGCAGACACCTCCAAAAAGGTCCGCATGTCTATTTCCTCTGCACTGATCAACCCCAGCTTCTTCCTCTTGATGTAGTCCAGGAAAAATTGCTTTCCGTCTACATTTTCGACGTCTGCCAGCAGCCATTTCTTTAGGCCGAGGATATAGTCGTTGTAGATTGTTGGGGTCTCGAGACCGGACATCCCAGCGCGCATAATAGACAAGAACTCCGACGCACGATCAAGCCCCTTCTCGCGTGGGCCACCTCCAACAATAGGTAGTTTGAAGGATGTCTCGAGAGTTGAGCGGATGATGGCGCCGAGTTGCTTGCAGGTCGTGGTGAAGAATGCATGCTCAGCCTCTTCGGTAACGGGTGGGTTTTCAAGCATGTACTTGAAATCTGGAATTACGTTGGCCGGATCGATCTTGGTGCGTTTGGCAGGTTCGGAGCCGGCTGCGACGAGTTCATTGATGTTGAGATTGGAGAGCGGCGTGGCTTGTTTACGTCGCTTGCTTTTACCTACTCCTACAACCTTATCTGGGACTATTGGCACGGCTTATCAGTAAGTTGTTCATTCTATGTGGCGGAGAGAGAACAATACCTTTCTGTACATTGGCGACTCTCTTCAGCGTGGCAAGATTTGACTTCGTTTGATCTTTCAATGTCTGCGGAGGCTCCCTATATCTTACCAATATTTCAGCAGGTTCGCCGACCGTTTCGTTGGAGATCGCTTTCCTACGTATTGCTTGATTGAGCCGATGGATATGTGGATTGTAAAGATCATCGATCATCATGTATTCGGTAGGGTTGCTATTGAGATCAGCATAAGACTACTCCCCAAGGGAGTAGTATACTTACCCATCGTCATCTGTGCCAAGCTCAGATAAGTCCATACTATCCATATAATCGCCCATAGCTTTAGTCAGCTCCTCACTCGGTAACAGATACTTGTGAGACTTGAGTATTGTTCCGGATGTCGTGAACAGGCGATCTAGAGGGGCGAATCTATACAGGCGTACATCTTCGGCGAACGGAAGCGGAATATCGACCAACGCCTCCATATCAGGCTCGATGCAAGGTGCCAACAACAACAATTGAGGTGGCTTGTTTTCCTTGGGAACAAACCTAGCTACCGCGTAAGACCCTAACTCATGAAGAGCATGTATGAGTGACGAAAGAGCCATGACTGCCTTTTCGTTTGTTGGCTGTGCGATGGTGATGCAACTTTCGCCCATCGTGAGGAATCTGTCGTACTGCGCAGAACTTAGTCTTCGCTCGCTCATGACTATGGAAAAATACCTACGTTGTCGTTCGGTATAAACCCGATGATCTCGAAACTCTGGGTCGTTTCCAACACAGTCTCGTTCAATTCAGACTCGTTGATGTGTACCACCGTACTACCGTACAAGTAACCTTTGTCCAGTTCCTCGCGCTGCAGACTTCGCTTGCCACCAGGAGCTTCTGGGTCATTAACTTCGTAGCTATAGCTAGTTTTAACATCTTCCAGAGAACTTCCCAGAGCATCCGTCTTTGTTATAGCCATGCTTCTAGCGGATGGAGCCTTCGCCAGCTTGGTTCTAAAGTATCGCTTGACATCGATGACCATAGCAGTTTCGGGATACTCGGCATCGTTGCCAAGTTTGAGAGGACCTTCATAAGTTATGTACGGTTTAGTAGCCTTTACTTTGGGTTTTGCAAGACTCTCGATAGCCTCAGCGGCCGTTGCAAAGAGGCTTTCTGTACATCCATCTGCCAATTCTTTCAGTATATTCTCATTCCTTCTCTGTAATCATATCAGCCTCGTACTTCTCGAGCCTCATGATCATGTACAAGCCTTGTTATCATCTTTATCCTCCTCTTTGAAGCCATAATCGTCATCGTCAAAGTCGATGCCGCTGCAACAATCAGTAAGATAATAAGTGCGAGCTGGTATCCATACATGATTGCAATCTCAATCTCAAGTTCGTTCAACTTCTGTGCTATTGGACCTACTTCGTCGTCCGAGATGTTGCCCTGCCCATCTGTGAGAAGGACTATCTTGCGTTTGTACTTCCCAGGTTTCCCCGATTTCAACATTGTATGCTTCTCCATTAAAGGAATGGCAACAACGACAGCTGATATGGCATCTCCTTCGCTGTTATTACTAGCTTGGATCTTCTGTTGTAGAGGCTGCAGGTCGCTCATTGTCATTTGTTCCAGCTTCTTGAACACCGATATATTTTTATAGCTCTCCTTGTCGTCATAGGTGTCTGCTTGATCATACTGCTCATTGAGAGTCTCATCCGTACGGAAGCCAACAATGCCTACTGTAAAAGACTTTCTTTCGGAAGCCATTATCTCTGTGATCTTGTCCCAAACATAGCGCATGCCAAAATCCAGATCGCTCTCAAGTCTACCACTGTGGCATTCTGCAGTAGTAGCTCCCACATCGACGATGTATATGGTTGCCTCTTTGCCCGCCATTCTGGTTATTATGTAGTTGAGAAGGATTGTGATTCTAGTGTTGGACTTGGGGAGATGTCAGGCTCAGATCCCGTTGAGGTTCAGCTTCCCAGGCAGACACGCGTTAGATCGCGTGATCATGTGCCTGACATGGTCCGAATGTCTTGGCTGCTTTATTAGGTATGAAGTGAGCGTCATGCAACTCAGACAGCGCTCTTGAATGTACAGATAGACTCTGCAATAATTGAGATTGACTGAACATCAAATCTCAACATGTCCGATTGCTCGATACTCAGAAGTGCTGCGCCTTACCACATACTGGCGTATGAATTTTCGAAATGAAGTGTGAAAGCAAACTCCGCTAACAATATCTAGATATGGCACGTTGCTTGGAGCTCAATCCTTTCAAGTATGCTCTTTAAATATCCTACCATTACAACAAGCTGATCAGAAAAGACCTTCGTAGGAGGAATAGTCGCTTTCAGAGCTCTTCCAAGACCTCAATTTTCCACATTACAGCAGAAAATATTCCCGATCTACTTTGGTCTTCAGACAGCTCTTCCAGCTATCCTAGCCTTGACGTACCCGGCTGTTCGAGGCTTGAATAGGACTGCTCCAGGTGGTCTTACTGGCACTTTCGATGTCGTCAATCGTTGGAGTGTTCTAGTACCGATAGCTACGATGTTCGTCAGCGGGCTAGTAAATGTGGTTTATGTTGGACCAACCACTACTAAGATCATGAAGAGGAGGAAGCACCAGGGTGAGTGCTGACGGTCGACGGTTGATCGTTGTGGCTAACATACGTCTAGAAACTCGGGATGGCAAGAAGTCTTACGACCCTGCTCCACATTCGGAGGAGATGCAGCGATTGAACAAGAGCTTCGGCATCATGCATGGAGTATCTTCGCTTATCAACCTCGTTGAATACATTGCAACAGTATGGTATGGATTCTCGCTGGCCGAGAGGTTGCAGTAGGCGTGTTCAAGACGATTCACAGGGGACTGATGACGGATTTTTGGCTACATCCTCATCTAGACCTGGATGGTAAAAATCACGGCTTGGAGTTTTACGGTCATCCATTTGTATGACAGTCCAATGCAATCAAAAGGAGCTAGCAGTCTGATCTAAATTAGTCCGACTGCTACAGTCAGCTGTTTCCCAACTAAACTGTGGAAGCCCTGTGAGAGCTCTTGCATAACCAGCTTCTTATGATGCTTTAGATGATTTGTTGCATTCTAAGCAGGATTTGAGGGTCTTCCGAGGATAACATATTTCTCTCTTTCTGATCATCTCGCAATTAAGTAGCTTTGACCTCTTCGGTGGCATCTGTTATGTTAGCACGTGATGGTTACCATCCCACCTAACTTCGACCCCGCGAGTGACAGATTCAAGTCTGCAATCAAGGCAGGCCTCAAGATGGCTCCTATCTACCTTACCGGCGACAAGTCCGGCATATCAGAATTTATAAACAAGTTTGATGTGCGTCAGTCAGCTCTCCAAGGATGCAATGTGCCAGAAAACTAACCTCTGCGCCAGATATTCCTGTTCGACTGCGATGGTACAACTCCTATGATATTTGATGGTAACAGTAGCTGATAGCAAGTGCCAGGCGTACTATGGTCTGGGGATCACATCTTTCCTGGAACAGTAGAGACTCTTGAGCTTCTGAGGTCGAAAGGTTCACAGGCAATCAAATCGTCCAGAACGTAGCTGATGCTCCTAGGCAAGAAGATAATTTTTGTCACCAACAACTCGACGAAGTCCCGCTCCGACTATCAAAAGAAGCTCATATCTATGGGAATCCCGAGCAACGTCGACGAGATATTCGCATCTGCATACTCATCCGCCATCTACATTGCACGAATCCTCAAGCTTCCAGCACCGAAAAATAAAGTGTTCGTACTTGGAGAAAGCGGAATCGAGACCGAATTGAAGTCAGAAGGTGTAGAGTTTATAGGAGGAACGGATCCAGCATACCGACGAGACATCACACCCGAGGACTATAAAGGAATCGCAGATGGCTCACTTCTGGATGAGAATGTTGGAATCGTGCTTGTTGGACTTGACTTCCACGTCAATTACCTGAAGCTTTCACATGCATACCAATATCTTGCTCGAGGAGCCAAATTTCTGGCAACAAACACAGACAGCATACTTCCATCAAACCATACCTTCTTCCCAGGAGCTGGATCCATATCTATACCATTGATAAATATGACAGGCCAACAGCCTACGGCACTGGGCAAGCCGAGTCAGGCTATGATGGATGCCATAGAGGGAAAGTTTCTGTTTGATCGCAAGACAGCTTGTATGATCGGAGATCGCCTCGATACAGATGTTCGCTTCGGCATAGAGGGCAAGCTTGGTGGTACTCTTGCAGTCTTAACAGGAGTGACCAAAAAGTCTGAGTGGGAGGCAGATGGAGCTGCAGTTGTACCAGCATATTACGTTGATAGGCTCAGCGATTTGCGTGGTTAAGTCAGCATCAATCGAGTAGTATGTAGAAGTGCCGTAGATGGATAGAAGTGCCGTAGATGGAGCATTAGACTCATCCGTCTAGACTCGAGGTATGTTTATACAGACCATACATCTTGTAAAAGAATGCCAAGAATACACAGCATTCATTACAGTTTAGTACATACCTATGTTATTTTCGCCGCTTTAGAGATGTAGATAGCTTCAACAGGGCCTCACGGTCATAAGCATGAGATTGGTCAAAGTGTATCATAAAAAGCAGGTCGTTAAGAAATTGCAGTAGCTGGCAAAGTCTGACTCCAACCTCCACGTTGGTGCCAGCTGTAAACGCCTGCCAGTCTCTCCGAGAATGTGGAGGATAAGTGAGCTTATCTACT
>MU254142.1:0-26683 GCA_019669825.1 Calycina marina
CTGGTAGTTGTTGTTGGAATAGCTTCAAAAATAAAAAATTACACCTGTTTTGGTGGGGTCTTGGCTGGCTAATGAATTCTGACTACCCCTGGTGCCCCAACAGGGGTGTCAACCTTCCGTGCGCACGGGCCAAAAACACAAAAACCTCAAATCGTGACTTCTAATAAATTGTGAATAAACAATTCACTTGCAATTATGGGACGGCCAACGCGTTCAAACCTTTTCCGATCACCTACCCCTGAATTTTTAGAAGGCAAGGAAGCTACGACTACGCGGGAAGTTCGATTCTTCAATGCGTTGGCTCGTGATTCTGGTATGATGTTGCTAAGGGCGATTTCTAAGAACTCGATTTCCGAGGGTTGCGGACGGTAATGGAAGAAACAATGGGCGAAACTTGGGGGCTTAGCAAAGCATAAGTCTAGGTCGAGGTCTACTAAGGTTGGATCGAAATCAAGGGTCATGAAATCGATGTGTAAAATGCTCTGCTCTCCGCCACGAAATCCGGTTCGGAAACACCCTCACGATACTCAAATCGCATTCCACAATTTGCCTGTAGGATCGCGTCAACTGCAATGAAAGTTTAGGGAATATACCAAAGGAGGAGCTCGATATATAATGGCCTGTGTGAATAAGGCTATTTCGGAGAAGAACTTCGCTGAAAGAGCGCAATACGGTTCAGACCACGTCTGAAAGCCTCTCTTTGGATTTTTCGATCACATCATATATACAGACGAAATTTACGTTGACATTACAGCGCAGGCACGCAATGGAGTTACTCGTGAGCAAGGAACGCGTGAGGATCCAGAGAATATTGAAGAAAGGTCTCCGTTAAAGGGTGTTCGGTTTCACGTCGCCGCGTGGATTAGTTGGTGGGGAAAAGCGAACAAAGCGGAGTTTTACAACGACGAAGAAGATTAGATTGGGCGTCCTGTTCATCCCGCATAGCCTCGTCAGCAACCTACAAATGAAACAGAAGACGAGTATCATCATAGAGTACAAGAATGGGAAGCTGGGAAGCCTCACGAGGTTGAAGTGAAAGTCAAAGGCAACGCAAAGACTCAAAAGTGCTATGTAGACCGACTTCTACCTGTCTACGTTCAAGCGATTGAGTCTATGCGAGAAATTGACGATAAACCGTGGCTTTTACAAGAGGATGGCGACCCTTCTCATGGAATGCGGAAAAGAGGCCTCGCTCAGGATTATAAAGAAGCTCACAATATACTAAACCTATATCACCCTGCGCAAAGCCCTGTTCGTAATCCTATTGGAGGTATTTGGGCTGTTGTTAAGCAAAGGTTGCGCCAAAGGGTGTTTGATACTGAAGAGGAAATGAAGGAGGCTATTCAAGAGGAATGGGATGATATCACAATGCAAGAAATACGAGATCGCATTGCTGATATGCCAAGGAGATACGCCAAGCTAGAAAAATCAGGTGGGAAACCTATTAGAGGTAATAAGTGGTGATGTTATATTGTAAAGTAGACATATATTGATTTTGAAGCTCCTCTTGTTTTTGGTGAGAATGGCCTGTGCGCACAGAACGTTGACACCCCCCTGTTGCCCCACCAGTTGGGGGTGACCACGCCAAAATTAGGCAAGCTGTCAGTGGACAAAAAAGCAGCAGAGAATAAGCACTAGTCCGAAATGACGAAATGCCAAACCACATCAAATCTCTACCAAAACACTACCTTTCTACATTAATTAGTCACTTAAAAATGGCTCGAACTGGCCCCAGACGTAACCAATGGACAGGTTCAGTACGGCAGGAAACACCTCCTGAACAGATAGACCCCGAAGACTCGACTATTCGGCCTATAACGCGTCGAAAGCTAGATAATAATCAACAATCAATTATCGAATGGGAAGACTCGAAGCCTGAAGGAGACCGGATGAAGCGGAAAGACATTTTCGACCATTGTCACGTCTCAGAACGCTCCGGTTATCGAATGATTAAAGGTCTATATGCAGAAAAGTGGAATAAAGAGTCGGAAGATATCGCAGACATCTACCCGCCGGCATCATAATAATACATCAAGGAAAGAGACTCGAGGTCGGAAGCAAATCCTCACAGATGAAGACATTCACCGAGCAGAGAGGCTAGTGTGGGATAATGGTTTCGAAGGACGTACTTCAACGTGGGAATCTCTTGTCGAAGAGCTCGAATTAAACTGTTCAACGAAGACATTACAACGTCGAATGAATCAGCTCGGCTGGCGCCATTGTGTTGCATACCGGAAGTCTTTTATTTCTCCTAACCTTGCGAAACGGAGAGGGAAATGGGCTATCGACATGTTAGCTAAATATCCGAACCCAGAAGAATGGTATCGGGTACGCTTTTCAGACGAACTGCATTTCTCTTTTGACCCACAAGGTCAAATTTACGTCCTTCATGCACCATGCGAACGGAACTGTCCCGACTGTATCCAAGAGGTACAATCGAAGACAAAGAAAAAGGTTGGGAAGAAAGGGAAGAAAGGGAAAGAAGAGGACGTGTCGGAGGAGGTTGATTTAGATTATAAACTTCACGCATGGGCAGCAGTCGGTTACAATTTCAAGAGTGAGCTAATCTTCTACGACGCCGGCAATATAAACGGAAAGACGAATCGCCGAACGTACATCGACCAAACCCTTCAGCCAGTCGTACTTCCGTGGCTTGAGTTCAGAGGAGGAGGAGACTTTGTTCTCGAGGAAGACGGTGATTTAGGACATGCTATAGAAAAGGCCGAAATATCGTGAAATCATGGAAGCAAAGATACGGGCTCGAGACGTATTCAAACTGCGCCGGCTCACCTGATTTCGCTCCTGTTGAGAATAGCTGGCAAGTTCCAAAACAGCACGTCAAACAGTATCCTCACTTTGATCTCGACACCTTAAAAGAGCTAGCTCTCGAAGGTGGGCAAAGCTATCACAAGACACGATTAACCGATGGGTCGACGAGATTCCTCAGAGGCTAAAGGATTGTAGAGACTCGGGAGGGAAAATGACAGGTTATTAATTATATTCGATGTAAATAAGTAGATTGAAATACATTTTTATGAGTTCGGAGCAGGCTCGAGCTGGGGTTTAGTGTTCCTTGCCTTTTCTCTGCCGCTTTTTTTGTCCTCTTTACAAAATAACGGGGACCCTTCTCATGGCATGCGTAAATCAGGCCTCGCACACGCACTTAAGGACGCTAATTGGATAGAAAATCATATTCACGCTGCTCAATCGCCTGATTGAAATCCGATCGAAGGTGTATGGAATATAATTAAGCAAAGATTACGGTATCGAGTGTGCTATACAGACGAGGAGACGAAACAGGCTCTTTTAGAGGAATGGGATGAGATTACAGTAGAAGAGATCGGTCCGCGCATTTCAGGTATGCCTTACCGATTCAGACGCCTTACTAGAAACCGTGGGAAAGCCATTAAAGCTGCCAAATGGCAATGTAAGGTGGTTATTAATTAAATGCTAAGTTGTCTTGGTTCTTTAAATTCGTCTATTTTTAGCGTGGTCACCGAATTTGCACACCCACTGGTGGCCCTGAACGAAACGCAAAGCTCTGCAATATCTTGTGAAACCGTCTACTCAGACAACGTGGCTTTACTCATCCCCATCCTCGCCCATAGTGACGTCTGTATTCCATCGTAGATAGAAATAGAGAATGCAAAGAATTCTTGCAAGAGATATGTTCGTTAATCAGTCGCTTCATTCATGGATGCGCCGCAATGCTTATCATCTCAACGCCATATCTTGTCATAGTACATTCGATCGCGATCTAGTCCTTCTCTGCAATCGCTTGTAGTCTCTCCTCAATCTCTTCCTCGGTCAGAGCTCTGAACACTGGATCAGTACCCTCCCCATCCTTTTTAGGTCCACCAACGATGCCAATCTCCAGTTCGCCCTTCTTGAAGTCGACCGAAAGAACCGTACTTAATGTCGTAATACCTAGTTCCACAACCTCCTCCCAGTTACCATCTGCACAATCTTTGTTCTTGAGCTTCTTCTCCAGGTGATTGAACGCCTCTTGTTGCTTAGGTCCCGATGCCGTCGCCTTGTAGCCGGTATAGTAACCTGCTGGATCACATTTGAAGAGCTGGGGGCCGAATTCGGAGTCCAACGATATCAGCGTGGTAGCTACTCCGTAAGGCCGCATGTAAGCCTGCACAGCGTTAGCTGTCACAATTCGTCCAAACCCGCTGGAAGGCCCGATTGGGTATGCTTACTCTCTGTGTATAAACTTGACTGATATTGGCAATTCGCTTGGCCATGGCATCGCAGGGCATTTCGTATCCGTAGGTGTATCTAAAATCGGCAGCTTCACCGATAGCTCTCTGTACGAAGGCTCTTGCATCTGCGACGGAACCTGTCATGACGCAACCAACAGACGGTGATAGCTGAAAGATGTGGGAGACGGATGAAGGATCGATGAGCTTGTCCTATGAGGATATGTAGGTTAATATCAAGCTGGCCTTGGTGGAACGCTTGTACGTACGGGGACTTTCTTCTGAGATATTACTACTGCACACTCCTTTCCCCGGACACCGATCGACATAATGTTTGCTGCTGTGATGGCCTTGAATGCATACTCTGCAGACATATAGATGTTAGCACATCAGCTCGTAGAGAGTCCGTCCAAGCTGGCACATGGCAGATGTAAACATGAATTGCAACAATTGGCCTGAAGGAATGCTAGGGACATGTAGATGTTGTATACCAACTTGATACAACCTTCCCTGATCAGAGAAGATCGTAATGTGTCTGTCATATCCTGCGCTACCTGTGGAAGACCTTAATTAGCTATGATCGATCATTGGGCCATGTGTACAGGCTTGCATACCTGACATCTTGATTGCTGTAAATGTGCAGATCTGGAACTGAGTGGATAGGAACTGAAATCTGCGTGTTTATGAGTTCAGTAGCTTAGGATGGGAGGTTTAGGGAAGTTGGAGTGGATATGGTCGATGTGATGGAGCTCGTGAATAGCTTCACCAGTTGACGACGAGCTATGCAGCCTTGGACCGAGGACCCGCTTTACACGTGATTGTGGCTAGCTTCTTGCCTTATCGGGCGATAACAACATAATTCTTTTTGGCTCCAAACAACTTTCCGACAAATTCAGTGCAACAAATCTGCACGACACTTACAGGAGCTTCAATTGACAAACCATTTCTCAACTTTGTACAATGATATAGCAAGCAAGTTTTACATACTATTCAGTATGTCATCCACAGGCCCTGCTGTCGTGGCTCGGCATATTCCAGCCTGGCAGCGACTAGGTCTGAAATTGAAGGCTGCACAAAATGTTGAAGAGCCCTGCACAGAAATCGAATCCCCCAAAAGGAAACATAGTGAATTGAGCGAAGATATCTTGGCTTCAAAAAAGGCAAAAAAGGCAAAAATTGCAGAGCCAAAAGCGCCGTTTCACGAGCTCCCAAACACACCACAACTTACCAGGAAGAAGTCTGTAAACTTCACACCAGACACCAAGACTGAGGATGGCGACAGTGTCAAGCAGCTGTTCAAATCTTGGGTCTGCGAACAGAAGGAACATCATCCAGACTTCAAATTTGGAGCGACACCAGCTTTCGAGACACCCGAACCTGCGAAAGTCCAAGAGACCATTGACACTACATTAGACGAAAAGGAGCGACGAGTCAAGAGAGTTGAGGTTCCAAAGGCAGCAAAAGTCAAGAAGAACAAACCAAAGAAAGCAAAGGTCGGAAAGCCAGTTACACAGACACGCAAACCCAACCCAGCTCCTTTTCTGGCATACCTCACCACATACCATGAGGACAGAGAAAATTGGAAGTTCAATAAGGCACACCAGAACCACCTGCTGAAGAACATCTTTGACCTGCAAGTCATACCTTCCACATACGCACATCAGCTCTACGCATACGTACGAGGCCTGCTAGGAGGTGTACGAACCAGATTGCGGGACGCAGCATTAGCGGTGAAAGTCAAGGACTTGGAAGAAGGAAACATGGAAGGTCTTCCAGAAGAAGAAGACCATGCGACGAGAGAGAAGCAGCGATATGATCTTGCCTGTAGAGACTACGTTGCGAAAACGGCTTCCTTGAATTCCAGTGACAAGATGGGCTATGAAGAGGTCGTCTTGGCTGGATTATCTGGTCTCGGCATGAAAAGAAGAATGGCGAAGAGGGTGCGAGCTGAACGGATCTTGGCCGAGTTTGCCAACGAGCCTGCGACTTGGACCGGTGAAGCCACTGAGGCTGCTGAGGTAGACAATTCGAAGACACTTCCCGTCAAAAAGGCTGCAAGACGACGCAAGACACGAACACTTCTGAATCAAGACAATGATCTTAGCTCAGACCAGGATAGTAACGATAGCCAGACTACGGAAGATTCGTCCTCTGAGAGCGATTCTGGTAGCGAATCTGATAGCTATTCGGGCTCAGGTGCGAAAGCTAAGAAGACCACCGCTCATGCTACTGAAATATTCCACCCAAAGAAGAAAGCCGTCAGCACTACGACCACGGAGGATTCTGGAGACGAAAGTTCCAGCTCGGGAAGTTCCACCTCTGGCCATTCGGCATCTGATTCCGAAGCCACAAGTCGGCCTGCTATTGTCAAGCGTCCTCGTCCTCGTCCTGCACATACATTTATCAGTGTTCCAGACACAAACGATTCCGACTCGGATAGCTCTAGCTCTAGCTCCAATGATTCATCAAACGGGTGTAAAGCCACAATCGCAACCTCTGTCCGTGAAGCTGGCAAGACCAAGAATAGTATCAATTTTGCCTCTACGACAACACATTCCACGAGTGATGCTACTGTCCGTCAAGTTGGCAAGGCGAAGACGGTCGTCAGCGTTTCGGACGATACTTCAGAGGCACCGGACTCTATGTCTATCGACTCTTCCAGTTCTTCCAGCTCTGAGAGTAACAGCCACTCGGACTCGGATTCGGAGTGAACTTGTAGTGCGGAATTCCAGCACTGCGATTTCATCAAGGGCTTCGATGTATCATGTTTATAAGAAACAATCCTTCAGTGAAGGCAGGAGACATTTAATTTGACTGAAGGTGGTAGCCAGTGATGCTTGGTTTGCCCACGGTGCCAACATCGGTCGCCGACTCGATTGTTGATAATATAAGACATCTTTCTCATGCTGTCGGAACACTTTCGAGGCATTTTATGAATCTTTGCAAAGAGGCTTGACATATGAATTGATACCCAACATGACGATAACGGAGATATCTCAGATATGAGCAAACAAATTGATCACACCGATTTCCCTGTACTATCTGTGGCTTCACTATCCTCGTGAACACTTTCTCATGCAAAACATCACCTGTAGCTCATCTGCACATGCGCTTCTCGTCCGTATAATTGGCTGTATTTCTCTCTGGACGTCATTGACGCCCTCTCCAAAAACTGTTTCGCCTCCCACACTTTTCCATACATATACACTTCCTCTCCAAAACATCCAGAAGTTTATGCGAGTACCCTATTCTGTGTCAATATTCGATCCTTTGTTCACCGCAACTTGCGTGATATATTGTGAAGGTCGCAAAGTAAAGTGGGAACACAAAAGGCAGCCAAAAATTGTCCATTCAAGATAGTTCGAGTACAACATTAAACAACCTAGAACCTACAACTTCATATCTCTACTACGACTGGGAACAATCGACAAGCAAATACAACATGACGAGAAAGCCTGTATACGCCGTTGCAGTGGTGGTCTTCATCGCAGGTAAATCCCTCATCGCATTCGCAATCCCCATCTCACAATGCCATCCCCCCGCTTCATCACCCGCTCCATCACCCTCGATTCACAGACTCCAAGAGAAACGTAAGAGAAACGTAAAGCTAACAGAGATCCGCAGCAACGGCAATGACAATCACATCTATCCTGCTACCCTCCTGGATCTCCTACCGCGTGTTTACACCCGGCGGCTCGCTCACCAAGACCATTGGCCTGCACCGCTCCTGTTACACCGTCGACGGCACCACGAAATGCCACTCCTTCCCGCAGGACGACGACTGCCATACCAGTGACCGATACTTCTGCTCCATATGGCGCAGCGTCGGCTTCATGATGAGCTTCACGGCCGTCGTGGAGCTGGTGACGCTGGTAGCGTATATGGTTATAATTGGGGGCGGACGCGCGAAGAGGGAGGGGGGCTGGAAAATTCTGGCGTTTTTGCTGTTTTTGGTCGGCATGCTGCAGTGTGCTGCTATGAGTTTGGTGGTGAGTACTCGTTGGGACTGCTGGATGGACTTGGGGATATTGAAGACAGATGCAAAAGCTAATTTTAGTAGGCATATCTTTACGATAACGACGACCGGTTCTTCATCGGTTGGGAACTCGGTAACGCATGGATCCTCTGCACCATCTCCTGGAGCATCGCCATTCTCTCCTCCGTCTTCCTCTCGCTCTCCGCTTACGTCTTCCCCTCCGAAGGCGGCTACGAACTCATTCCTAGCGAACGCTATGGGCGACCTTTTTAAATCAATTATTTTGGCTATATGTCTCCTTACAAAGTTGGCGAGGTCTCAGTGTGCACTTCTCAGCGTTTCCTAAGTACCGATATACTTATGGGGCATCGGCAGTTTGAAAATTGTTGTCATGAGCATTAGTTTATTGGCATGGCGATAAGGCGTTCTTGGGAACTTTGGATCTTGCGATCTGAGCGGTGAATATAGCTGTGGAATAGTGGTTCGTCTAATACCCAGAAATCAGTTGGATGCTACTCTGCTACGTATTGTTCTGTTTTCTCAATTTCCGTGGGCGTCAACCTTCAAGCCTACAAGATGTAGTTATGCCAGCGCATTCATGTATCCGTAGAAGCCTTGGTGCTATGCTGTCAGTTGAATACTTGTGGCATTCGCAATTAGTATGAGGCAGAAGCAACGGGATTGATGTGGGCAGTGATTGTGATTAAATGCCAGGTATCCGCCTCCTATGAAGTCGGGCTAGGAGCAGAAAAGCTTGCCGTGGACCGCCTACTCTAGTGGTCTGATCGACGTCTCCAGAGAGACTTCCGATTTGCACCATGAGTTAATCAGATCGAACAGAGAGACGTCTAGATGCTCGCCTACAATACACAGGTTGCCATCGTGGAAATACACATCAGGGATATCGGCGATATTGGGATGCTGAATCTGGGCCAACTTCTCAAGCATCTGTAATGGAGTTGGTGAGAACGACTCACGGATGACAGCATGTTGGAGGCGGTTCTTCCGGTGGCAAACGAGCGTGCCCTGGTTTAATCGCAGCTCCTGTACAAATGTGTAGTCATCCTTGGGGCTCTTGAAGTCGATCCGCAACAAACGTCTCACTTTTGGTGGCCCTGTGGTTGCTGCTGGTGTTGACGTGATGGCATGGGCACCGCCAAAGTAGAATGGTTTTACCTTTCTCAGAGGTAGCCTGCTTTGGGGATCCATGGTGAATACTCTTGCAGTTACTATAGACTAATAACATTATATTAGGTGTATCGAGATGATTCCATTCGATGGCAGACTGAAATTGGAGGTTTCCTGCAACTCAAAGCTACAACTACAGATCTATTATAGACGGTCTTCCGTTCATACGAGTGCTATTCCTCCGACAACTCAATGATACAACAGTATGGGACACTGGAGAATCTTACTCTTTCGGCGAGAAGCTCTTCGAAGCGTCTGTTGTTCAGCCGTCAAGTGTGGAAAGTATCTACTTCCCAAATGGTTCGAAGTAAGTCAACTTCTTTAACAAGACAAGCATTTACACGCACGGTCAAATCTATTGTATCTGAAAGAACGCTTTATCTTTCCGAAGAGGCATCTATCGCTTCAACAACTACTGCAATCAGTTTCTATGTCTGGAAATTGAGGCGTATCCGAGCTATGCTGCCAGAAACACAAATATTTCATTACTTCAACGTGGCAAGTCCATCGGTATCATTATGCGGACTAATAGCTCCGCGAGCAGTGCTCATGTTATGTGGAAGACTTGGCAGGCTGACAGTCTGATGTTCTTTTTAAGAAGTACCACAAACGTTTCGGCAGAAGCGGCAGGAGAATGATTGTGTATCCAGTGCCTGCTATTGTCTTCGTCCTTCTGCTTAGCTGAAGTCTTGTGCTTCAGTACTGACTTGACAAATTGCAGATTTTGTGAGCTTTCCAAGGTTGTGCTCATCGTCTCATTCCTGTATGTCCATCGTGTACTTACATTTGGTAGCCCATTAATGTCTGAATATTCGACCAGTCTACTCTACTTTAGTTTATAGAAGCACGTGCAAGAACTTACGAGAAGCTGGACGTAGTATACTAGCCAAGGCAATACCGGGGGCTCATGTAGCCAAGATGATATGCAGAAAATACATATTTCCTCTTCCGAAATGCAACTCTTCCTATCGCCCGCTCACTCCGCATTCTACAAACCCTAATGTGGCAAGTAGCTGGGTGTCTTTTCAGAGGTCTTTGAGGTACCTGATACGTATACCGAATCCACCAGTAAGCATCACTCGACATGAAGATCTTACATGTCACGAGGGATCACCAATATAACAGATACGGCACTCAGCATATAATATGAGAGTCTTGCGAACGTTCTTGCTGCCTTCAGATCTACAAAGACATCGAACCATGATCCAGCTCAGTTGCTGGCAAGCCTTGCTATGGTTGGCAATTACCCCGGCATCAGTACAATTGACGAACCTCACTAGTCTGGTTCTCTTTGGGGACAACCACACAGATGAAGGAATAACGGCCTTTGTCTGACGGCTCATACGGAACACAGGTAGGTAGCTATATACGCTACTTCTTAAACAATAGTTCTATAAAAGTGATTCGAAACTGATATTCCTATGCAGAAAGCTGTTACCTCGCTCGACTGGTGGTCGAGTCTAGGCTCAGTATCTCAACCAGTACTCGCCTAGTGTCAAGTTCTATGACTATGCTGTGTCTAGTGCCGTATGTAGCTCAGTTTCTGCACCCTCGAAGCGCAATGGTGAGAACGAAATTCAAAACCCCAGCTTCTTGGCAGACAACGTCAATGTGAATGCCACGACCCGGACGACGGCACTCGATAATCCAAGCGCGTAAACACTCTACGCCATCTGATGGCGCACGAAGAATCTCGCAAACGGCATTTTATTTACAGATGTCCAGCCACAAGATCTTGCCATCACCGCTTACATCGACTATATGTACCAGCAGTTTGATCGTCTGTACGCTATCAGTGCTCGGAGCTGCATCCTCATCAATGTTGCACCGCTGGATCTTACGCTAGAGTTTGCTGCGCCTGGGCTCGGTGATCTGAACGCCACGGAATACTGGACGGACAAGCTGTCCTACAATCCGAATATTACGCAGATATACGAGAAGAAGAAAAAATGCGTCACCCTCGTTAACGCAGTATACTCACTCCTACGAGACGCCTAACCGCTTGAAGATCGCCAACCGATATCCGAGCAGTTCAACTGCTGTGTTTGACATGAATGCCCTGGCAAGCACTTGATTTCACCTCTGGTATAGAGCTCTGCTAATGAACGATAGCTGAGAGATATTTGAAATCGGCCATCTCTGTACTTGAGTGGTACACTGCCACTAAACATCACTTCATACTAGAAACTTTGCTGGTCATCCCCTTGTAACACCGCAGCGACTCGGGGCAGCTGGTACGATGAGCCTCATCCGTCAGAAGAAACAGATCGTATCATAGCGCAAGTTTCCCAAAGCAGTGAACAGTACTGTCAACTGGACTACATACTGGAATTAAGAACTCAGCCTCGGACTTGGCTGTAAACAATTCTCCAAAGCGTAAATGCTGCCAAGATCCCAGCCGGACTTTTACTGTTGACTTAAGACCATTGGGCAATTCTCCACATCAGCTCACTTGCCTTGCATAGGGTCTGACTTGCTTAAATGTTCTTAGCCTAAATGCTCACAGAGATGGCGGCAGAGGATAGGCTCAACCCGCATGAGGCTTACCTTCGGGACAATCTATATATGCATATATGATCTGCGCTGCATGCTGGTGTAACTATAGCCATGAATCGATTGAGTAAACACCACATAAGTAGCATGTACCCCATGTCAGCGCTATGATGTTGTTATTGTCTGACGGCATGCCTCGACCGTCTATAAAGGCTCACCCCCAGGGAATCCATCTCAGATATACCGTCTTTCCTGGCAATTGTGCATTGGAAAATTGTAGGGAGCGCGAGAATCAACATGCACTTCCACGGACTTGTCCTACGCTTATTTTCCATCGCCCTGATCTACCCAACAACACTCGCCCAAACAGCACCCGGATGTCCAACCTCCAATGACGTCGGCGGCTATTCCCGCGTCGTCTCTCGCATCTGGATGGACTCCACATCAGGCGAGATCCAAAACACCACCGCGTTCATTGACGACTTCCTGGTCCCCGACTTCGTAGGCGCGGATTACACCACCAACTATCCCGGTCCCAAGAAGGGTTCTAAGCTGCCCGTCATCGGTGTGCTCGGGACGACAAAAGAACAGTTCACAAAATCGATTTTGAGATACCGAAGCACGCTCTTTGCAATCACGGGACCGGTCACATTGGAAACGATCAACTATGGACGTGGACCGAGTGGGGTTTGTACGGAGCTGATGAGTACATTCAATATGTCGGGGGTTCTGCAGTTCGATTATGGGTGTGTATCTTTCTCGTTATGGGGTACGACGGAATTGTGTGCAGTAGCTGACAGCGTCTAGTGGAAAGCCGAGGGGTACTTCGGTATGGTGGCTGTTTACGGAGACCATCAACTTGGTGAACAAGCTTGACCCCGAGATTGATTATGGGAGGATCCAGAATACGAGTGTGGTGTTAGATTGGTCCTCTTTTTATGCTTGATGAGCCCGTCTTGTTGGAGAGAGAGGTGTCGCAGGCGGTGGTAGCTTAACGGACACCGTTGGACCATTTTTACCTGCGTTCGTCGCCGAATCCAGCCATCCAAGTGCTAGTACTTCCCAATTCAGCCATCATATTTCATACTGGGCTCTTGATCTTTGATGTATTCATTCGATGCCGGTGCAAAGCATGGCCTGCCTATGGCGTGACGCGTACATCTGCAGCTTCCCGATGCTCATATGACTCCAGCGGTTTGGTATTTAAACCAAAACATGTAACTTCGGTAAAAGTCAAATGTTCTCTACTGTAGTGGTCACCACGTCGGATTCTGATCGTCAGATAATTCCGGAGATGCCAGATCAATCCTGGTGAGAACCTCAAACTCTTTCTTTATACTCTTTAGATCCAAGGATCTAACAAACACTGATAAGAATAATAACGTTGGCCCTAGATCGCTTCTCGTACCAGCCAGAATGCTATCTTCTTTCTACTCGACAGAGGATGTATGCTGACTTTTTGGCACTCATTTCGGGGAAGGTATATGGAACTGAGTTTCCCCATAGAAAGTACGCCGTCGCATTCATTATACATATTCACATTGTGTGAAATTGCAGTTTGAATTTCTACCGGATTGCTCATATCTTCGTGAAGCCTTCCCCGGGTGGCTGTAGCCAGTTTCTTTCATCGTACACAGCGCCATCTCCTTCGATAACATGAAATGTGTAGATGATTCTTCCCTTCTCACTGGTGTTCTTCTCACTCTTATGCAGGAGATTTCCATGAATCAAGACCAGAGTCCCCGCCTTGACCTCTCCTGGCACATAATCTCCCTCATCTTCTTCACCTGATTCTTCCATACCAGCTGGATATTGCCCTCCCAAGTTCTCCACAAACTCAGTGCCCGTTCCTTTAGCATTTCTCACAAAACGTCTTGATATTTGTGCTCGCTTGTGACTTCCGGGAAGGAAGCTTAGACAGCCGTTCTCTTTTGTAGCATCCTCCAACGCATACCAGAATCCTACAGCAGAAGGCGGATCTGTGTATAGGAATGTACTGTCTTGATGACTGGGCACGGCACCACCTATCTCAGGTTGTTTGCAGATGATCATGCTCTGCAAGCACCTTGGATCCCTAAACCCTAGACTCCTGGCTATAGCTCCTGGATGATGTCCACTTTCTGGTTTGAGGAGTGCAGCAAATGGCTCGGAGAGCACATGTAGATAGTGTCCGATCTTGTTGATGGCCCTTTCTTTTGGTTTCGTCAACTTCCCTTCCGAGTCAAACGCATCTTGTTCGAAAAAGAAACGAACTTTATCGCCAGAAGAAAGAAAGTAGTCGTCACCGTTGGAATCTTCTGGTCTGTCAGATGTAGAGAACTTGGTGAGAGGGTGCTTGTCTAGAGTGAATGAAGTGAGAAGGTGATGGGTCTCATTGAGGAGGGAGGAAACGGTGTTTGGAGAGAGTGCGTCGGGCACTAGCAAGTATCCATCGTTTTGGAAGTCTTGTAATTGCTGTTTCGAAAGTCCAGAGGTCTCATTGGGAGATGGTGAAGTGCGTGAGGGTGTCATGTTGTTGTGGGGAGTTCATAAGTATTCTTGCCAGGAGTTGAGCTTTGCGCGTAGTCATCCCACTTCCAGCCCGAGTTAATAGCCGAGCGGCCAACTGACGGCCCGGCTATACTCTAAGCGCAACGTTCTGCCTAGTTGCTCTCGTCCAGATGAAGAAACATTGCGTATTATTCTTCACAATTCCGAGCTTTTGTTCTGTTATTGAAGGACATGATGAAGGACTCCCAATACCACCAAGTCCACCGAAATGATTACCGTTGGATCTGGTTCAATAGCCGAGTGCCACAAGTTCCTACTCACTCAAGGTTCTTGGTATATTCAAAAGGGTTTACAAGAGGCCAGTTAAGAATGCACTATGTCAATCGAGGTATCAAGGCTCGGTATTCTCGTGAAATTGAACTAATTTAAGGCTTCTAGCATGTAGGAGACTTTCAAACAGTAGCTATTTGACCGGATCCAGGGGTAAGGTTTTATCATCTCAAGTTGCACAACACCAGCATGAAGAGCGTAGTAACTCGTTGACTGCAGCTGAATACCGATATTGGGGACAATCTCACGAGCCGGCGAAGCAATCAAGTATATCGAAGAACAGACAAGAATCTACAAGTAATCTGGGAAATGGAGAATTGAAGAACTCAATGGAGATATCTAATCACTATTCGTAAGGTAAGAAGTGGAAATTTCTATATCATCGACCAAATTCTACCCACCTCATTCAGTCTTGACTTCACTTTCTCAGCGATGAGTGGACCCAGTTCATTGATGTTATTCACATTTTTGAGCCTCAGTCCAGTATAGTCAACTCGATGGGAAAGCTTGTTTTGATCCAAGCGATGACTTCGATACCAACGAGAGTCGACTCCTATTGTAGAGAGCGTGCTGTTGATATCAAGACCCGCCACAAGCTTCATCACAAAGGTTGAGATCTGTTATCCACCCCAATCACCTTGATAGTAACGCTCTAACTTGCAAAAGCCTACTGCCCAGTGTCTAGGTAGCAGATCGGCCATGCTCGTACCAAACACTTCAGACTTGTAAACCTGGTACAAGATCCGCCAGGTGCTCGACGGGTTGAGTCAGCACAGTCTCTACGTCCATCTACAGAGTGCAGCTTCACCATAATCCCTGGCAAGGAGGGAATACTTGCGAGGCCCCTTCGCTAGCTTTTATGAAGTTCGATTTTGAGCTCATTTGTGTAACGACAAATCTCCAAAAGCTTCGTCAACAGACAAGGTGGAGTTGCTAGATTGTAACGATGCCGTGAATGTCTGAGTTGGGCTCGCACTGCTGGATTCCCAGCTGTGGTTTTGCTCAAGAACACGTTCTTGAAGCTTGCCAGGCGTCCTTCGTCTTTCAAGGGCTGCCTGCTAAGATCGATATTGGTCATTGCAGATGAATCATTGCAGATGAGTCAATGCCAATAGCAAGTTGACAATTATCGCTTTCTACTTACTGGGACCGTTATTTGGACGTCAAGACGGTGAAACCCGGAGCGTCCAGTAAGCCTTGCTTATTCAAACCGGGGGTCGCGCGTCGCCGAAAGCTTTAAGTACCGTAGGGACTTGCTGAACATATTCAATGTCTACCATGGCCTACATCTAGGGCAGACCCTACAGTCCTTGAGCTCGCCTGAAACGTGCGAAAGAGTCGAGAAATGAACTTAAAGCAACACAATTGGCTTGCGCACGGCTCCTTAAAATTACTATAAGGGAACTGGTGTTGACAAAGAAATCAAGATCCCTTGGGAGAGCAATGTGGAGGTTCCGGTAGTCTTGGATGTCTACTAGATAGCTTGTTAGTAAGCAGCTTTGCGCTTATCAAATGAGTAAGATGGGGTCGTAAAGTTCCATCCAGTGGGAAAGTCCCTCGTTCCAAGTTATATCGGAGTAAAACTTATAGTCATCGCTGTACAAAGTAGCTGTGAATATTCAGCTCCGGAGACAAGACTTTCCGTTACTGATTTCAATAGCCACTCTTTTGAATTCCATAACGGGGCTTGTTCTAGCTCGGCAAGGACTTTTGATATTCGACGGATATCCTTGGCAAACGTAGGAACCTCATGGATGAGTTCTTTAGCCATTCCCGGCCATTGTAAACTTTGACCTATAAGCATAGACACTCATCCTGGTCATTACTAGAGCCAACGTATCTGGAAAATTTGTCGTTGGCTATGTTCGCACCGGTTACCTGGATTCACTGGCATTGAGACCCCATTAGGGTCCATGACATGGTCAAACTGGATCTCATAGATCAAGCAAGACGTCGCCACCTGGTAAAAGCTCTACCCAAACATCGGCGGTATCTTCTTCGACGAAAGCTACAACGTCTGTGGCACAAGCAATGTGTACAACACCACGTACACGATCACTAACCAGAGCACCAGGTCTCCCGATGCTGGAGCTTTCGCTATTTTGAAACCTGGCGCTACCATACCCTCGTGTTTCGAGAACGCTGCCGATACCCTTATGGCTTTCGAGGGTAGCTACACGACGTACAACGTCTCTTACGTTGCTAATAGCTGAACTGTGGCCGATATTCACAAGCTTCAGCATGTTGTTTACGACATGCCTGCCGGTGATGAAGCTGCTGTTGCGGCATGTGCTCTTCAGCGTGGTGCTGGCTTGATTGAGGCCACCATTGATATTCTCTCAAACCTATACGACACCTTGTCTGTCGACCCCTACATGGTCTAGCTATTGGGCGCTGTTGCTCTGGAGGGGCTCCGCCGGTTGCTGGTGTCATTGCAGCGTCCGCCGGAAACATGGTTGCTGCACCAGCTGGTTTGGTGGTAACTGGTTCTGAGTAAGTAGAATTGGATAGGCTACAAACATGAACTCGACACCGAGGACGCATCGTTGATTTATCATTTTGCGACTCTTGCGAATGCATTCTATGTGTGTGTAATATTTACTGTGAGCTTTACTAATGTTTGAATCTAACTATTCCTCGGTGACTTTAAGTTGGACAGCAGCGACCGGCGTCGTAGACTACCGCATGTACATCTATGGCGTTACTAATTACCTTCTTTAAAGCACCATAACACAATCCACAATCGGCGGTCTTACCCCTAGCAGTAGCTTCACCATCACTGTAGCCGCCATTGGAAGAGGTAGAGTCAAGTCCACTCACTCAGCAGCCATCACAGCCAAGAGTATTGCCCTTACCAATAGTGTTGACACCATCATCAGTCTTACCTCAACTTTGACACCTATAGGAACGATTCTCAGCGCACAGGCTCTTGTACCAAATGAAGCATTCATCGTATACATTTGGAGCGGTAGCGACGTGGCGGATTGTTCACTTCCAGGATGATAGGTAAACTACAGTCCTACTGGATATGCATGCGCACTTTATGACACAAGCTGGGGAATTGTACCAGTACACTGGTACTGGAACGACTTGGTCATGGGCTGCTTTGAGTGCGGTCACGACCATTCAGAGCGGATACACGTAAGTAAAGTTATGTATCAGCTCACTGTTTTTGCTGACCACAACCAGCAACTCATGGGAGGCGACTTTGCCATTAACAGTTGTCACGAGCCAATTTATCGTCGAAGCTACCAGTGGCTACAATGAAACAATCAATGTTTTCGCTGGTTGCACTAACACGGCATATCAGAGCGCCGGTTTCACTGGTGTTTTGGGAACGTACTGCTCTTGAGATTTCCTACGCTCGGTGTAGGTAGAAACTTAGCCAGGCTGCCTATGGACAAGTTATAGGATCGACATTGGCAGACAACGCGCACCACTCCTCATCACAGCTCTATAACTTCACTGCTTCACTGCTGCTCATTTGTCGGTGCAGGCAACCCCACCATAAGCACCACCGATTCCTGATCTATATCCTTTTCCAAGTTCGTCGTCTCGACCAGTAGCAAGCAAGCTCAAGTATTTGCTGCCCCCTACTTAATTCCTATACTGAACTTCATAAAGCGGAATGAAGTTATTCTTTATAAACAAACTCGTTCCAATAATGACTGCTGCCTATGCACCGATTTCTTCAAATTTATCAGGTCTGACCAGAGTCGCAAATACCTTTCTTGATGCAACCATCATAGCTCTTTAGACCAACGCAATGGTAGGTAACCACTAAGCCAATAGATCTGGTGCACTCTATACCGTCTGAGATACAGTCAAGCGCTTTCTCTTGTGGCTATTACATTAGTTGCAACGTGGCAATTCTGTGCACTGGACAAACCCCAAGGGACTTAATGACAATACGTCGCTCATCCTGAGTGAACATCTTTCAGTATTATAAGATTCGTTTGTACAAGTGAATACATGAACCTCCAATATGTGTATCCTGTTCATTGATCTAAAGTTAACACCCAAGCACTTATACTAGGTAAATATACCGATATCCATACCTAACACTAACCTAATTCCCGTCAATGCGCTCAACAGAATCGCAATACAATGTCGCTTATAATTTACGAAAACTTCCCAGCCCCAAGTATTCCACTGACAATCTTCCTTCTTGCCTTTGCCCCCTTGAACCTCCTCTGCTCTCTCCTCTTCTCCGTCTTCACAACTACAGCGCGTCTCTCGCTCTCCCTCACATAGAAGTTGACACCACTATGCTTCCCTCCTCCCCTCTTAACCACGCTTTCCATACCCCCAGCCATACGTTCCATGGCGGCACCGGCACCGACCGATGAGTCCGATGTGATACTGCTATTCGTCGTCGCACGGCGTAACAAGGGTGGGACTTTGAAGCCAGGATTTGACGAAGCGGCTGAGAACGCGAGACGGGTAGAAGCGGAGAGGAAACTGGAAGATTGCCGTTTCAGAGAGATGCGGTCGATAATATTAATGTTCGTACGGCGTAGCGCGAACGGGTCGCGGTTCTCCTTGTCTTTTTGCTGACGAGGAGCGAGATCGTCGCCCGGTGCGCCCTCAATTGCAGGCTCATCTTCTGAGTCTGAGTCTGAGTGTTGCTCAGCGAGCATGTTGTTTGGCTCTTCTATGAGGCTTGACAACGACTCCCGGATTTCTGCTAGATTGGTGGGCTTCTTGTCGAGCTTGGTTCGACGCATACTTGGTGGGAGTCGCATTGCCGGGCCATCAGACCGTTTGGTAAGCGGTGGTCTCATAGTAACATCAGGTTGGCTGTCTGGCACTCGTTGCTGAGAGTCTTCGCCAGATTGAGATTGTGATTGCGACTGTGATTCGAGGGGATCTTCTTGCTCCTTGAAGTCTTCCAAGAAGTCCATCTCATCTTCACTATCGCGATCCTCGAGAGCTCGGAAAAATGCTTGTGCTTTCTTGTTTTCGACAAGCTTGCCAATCTTCTCATCAGCCATAAGAGCTTTCTGGATCTTAGCAAACTTCGCACGTTTCCTCCTTCTTTGGCCTTCGACGTCACCATCAGAGTCAGACAGCTCGTAGTCAGCACCGCGTTTGCGACGCAGCATTCCTTTCGAGATGTCCGTGAAAAGCTTGTCTACAGCTTTCGCGTCATTAGCTCTCGTTTGATCACTACATAATAATTAGCTTTTTGCAAATTGCTGTAGGTTAAAAACTTACGCATGATAGGCAGCAATCTTTCTTTCGTCAACATGCTGTCCACCTGCATCATCGATCATCTCCTTGACATATTCGTCTGCCTCGTCACCGCTCTCATCATCACTAGCTCCTCCTAAGCCAGCGTACTCATCTTCGGATTCCTCAGCTTGCTCATGAACCATTCCCTTAGCGTTACTCTTCTTCTTATCGAACTCGTTAATCACAACATTTTTCTTCGGATGTTTTCGCATGACATCGAAAGCATTGGCGGTAATTTCGTAGTCATTTTCAATAGGCTGAGCTATAGTTGGGGCGGTATCTTCATCATCCGAGAACGTGGCTATTTGAACATGCTGTCGTAGTTTTCCTTTCTTCTTTACAATCGGTGTTTCAGCAACAGCTTCCGGTGCGACACTTTGTCTGACCAACACAGTGTCAACTGTGGAAGGGGGTACATCAACAAATCGACCTTTGATCGGAGTCATGTGCGCGAATCCAACATCTTGTGTCGCCTCTGGGAATTGAGAAATTTGAGTGAATGGCTCGACATAGCTATCAAATCCATAAATCTGCGACTGAGAGAACCCCAAGTCTAAAGCCATTGCCTGAGTTTCCTCAGTTTGAGATTCTGGAATGTGATCATCATCAGCCTGACTTGCCATCGCCCCGTCTTGTGTGTCTTGCACAGGAGTTTGCATGAACGGTGGAAGTTCTGGAGCAGGCAAACATCTCAGGAAGGCCATCGAGTCCACAGCTTGTGGGGCCAATAGTGGAGGCATCTCAGTATCGTCTTCGTCGCTCATCTGGCTCTCAGCCATAGTACCAGCAAAGATTTGTGTCAGCCCAAGACCTGCCGGACCAGCAACAGCCACACCGGGAATAAATGTTTTTGTTGCTGATCGAAGAACGGACATGGGAGCTGCAGGTGATTCTAGTTGAAATGTTCTAGGTGAAATCATGCGATTGATGTTGGGAGTTTCCATCACGGAATCCTCATATTCATCGTCAGAGATCACATGGTATTGTCGAGAATGTCGAATCTTCTGCAACGGTGCAATAGCCTCGTCATCATCATCTTGTCCATCTATCTCTGGAGCTTCACCGCTGGTAGAAATGATCTCTTCGGCCTCATCATCTTCAGTGTCATCGGCTTCATTGTCAATCAAAGAATCCTTGGCAGCTTCCGAGTCTGCATCCTCCAAGCCGATGTCTTCCATTTCTGAGTCTTCCTCATCGCTGGCGAGGTTCCCATCCTCTTCAGAATCGTCCTCCTCATCATCCGAAGCGGACAGCTCTTCAGCTGGCTTCTCCTCTGCTTCCACGTACTCCTCGTCATCGCTGCTGTTGTCGCCTAGAGGATCTACCTCCCCGTTGGCCTTTCGCTCTTTTCTTGCAGCCTCTCTTTCGCGCTGCATTATCTCCTCTGCTTCTCGACGAGCTTTCGAAACAAGATTCTCCACCTCTGCTAGCTCTTTCTCTCTCTCTTCAGCCGTAAGAATATGAATACCTTTGTCGCGTAAAATTTGAAGCTTCTCTTCCCTCTCCTGTCTGGCTTGTTGCTTGGCACGTTGTCGCATGTTCAGCTGCCATTCCGAGTTGTTCATGATAGACTTCTTGTTTCGTCCTACCACACTCCGTCCATCTAGCGAGTCGATATGGGCAAGTATCTTCATGACATGAAGGGCTTGCGATTCCTGTGCTTTCTTTTCCGGCAGGCGATCGAAAATGGAGTCGAGCTTCCTTCTCCTTGGATTTGGAGTCTGCTTGATGATTTCGAGATCGCTATCGGAATTATCCAGAGTAGTGACTTTCTCCGCGATCGTTGCATGACTGGCTCGCAAAGGTCGCTGAGCAAACGCAAACTTTTTGGATTTCTGGGCAGGCGAGGAGAGAGCGACTGCTTTCTCTTTGCCTTTGTCCAGTTTTCTGATCGGCGATGAAGAAAGCCGAATAACAGGTTCTTGAATTGCCTTGTCATTTCCCTTATCCATCTTCATAGACGCGAGGCCGGTCATATCTGGAAGGCCCTCTACATTCCCTTTCTCAGCCGGTGCTTCCATGATTGGATTCTTCAATATCATAGCACCTTTGTGAGAATCCCCATTCACAGATGCTGGTGATGTTGCGGGCGTTTCTTCCCTCTCAATATCCGAGCTGGAGTGTCGTGCCGGACTGCTGGTCGACACAATCGGGTCTGATTTCGGTTCCTCAGTAGTTTTGTAGAACCGTTTGGCAAAATCCGCAACACTGAATTTCTTCTTCGTGATTGGAGCGTGAGCCAATTGATTACTTCTGCTCAAGCGCTGGGTCTCTCTGTGTATGTCATCCATAGCTTTCTTGCTTGCTTTTCTGGTTGGTGGATTCGATTGTGTGAGCCTTCGTTCAACCTCGTCATCGAGGACGTCGTCATCCTCTTCCTGTTCTTTCATTTGTAACCTTCTCTCCGCCATCTTCTTGGCTTTTATTTCGGCTTCCCTGGCTTCCTTCTCTTCACGCTCTCGACGCTTCTTCACTACCAGAGCTTGGAATCTAGCATCTGCTCGGTCTGGTTGAGCATCATCATCGGAGTTATTGGAGATGGGGGTCGAAGATCGTGGTTTTGCTGGTGAAACAAAGAGACCTGGAGATTCTGCTCGGTCTTCTGCAATTGGAGATGACGATAGTGTTGCGTGACGTGCTATCTTGAGTTTTCGCTTCCTTAACTTGACTAGGACATCGCTGTACTCACCATCTTTCTGTGTATTCTTCGGAGACGTGCTGCTCTCTCTACTGGTCTGCACGTCCGCTAAGCCCTTCTCTTCATTTTGAGCAGCTGCAAGCATACGGGCTGCCATTCGCCCTCTGGGTTGGATATCCTCTTCTTCCTCTTCCTCAGAGCCATCTTCCTCCCGTTGTTCCCCACGAGTTGTAACCAATTCGATGTCCTTGTTGGGGGCTGTCTTCTTGAAAAGCGAAGCTCTGACCCTTTCCCTGGCAGTCATTTCTCCCCCAACGACTTCATCCTCGGAATCATCACTAATTTGTGCCAGTAATGCCTTGACTTTTGACCTAGGAGTCAATGCCAATGGCGAGGTAGAGTCCATGCCCGGCGAACTTTCTCGTGAAGATAACATTGTGTCGTATGTATGGTGCAGTTGTGTTTGATAGTAGTGGTAGTAGTATGATGGCAAAATACTAGTAGAATGATGTGAAGTCTATCTTATAAGAAAGAATTCATGGCTGGGAAGAATTGAGTGAGGTTGGTACTTCGAGAATGAGAGACACGGTAAAGTCGCGATGCGCGTAAAGACGCGTCTCGGCTCTCGGGTAACCTAAGTACCCGATATCTCGAAATGCTTTCGAACTCAAAACATCGACCATTTATTTCATGGAACTTGCAACCCGAGGTTTCAAACTGCCTGGAACATGTATTCTCTATTGTCGCACTGTCCATGGGAATTTTGATCATTGGTGCATTCAGCTGCCACTGCAGGCATCACAAACCTCAAAAGGGACACTGGTGAATTCGAGCTCGAGCTCATGACGTACTGCAAGTTTATGGATCGAGTCGTGCTTTAACAAATTCGAGCTCCAAGTCTATAGAGATCGATCATAATGAGGGTTATCAAGCTTCCATCAACGGGTCAGAACCTGCATACTCTGTATCGATGAAGTCTCGCACATCTCCTAAAGTCATCTTCCTCTTTTGAGACTTCGTACAGCACGAGCCATCGAGCCCTACTTCACCTGCACCGCTGGTCTGAGGAAGTAGTAGAAGTCGTTAGTAAGTACTGGAAAGTCAACAGGAAGTGCTGAAAGCTCAACTTTCCTCAAACCTATCAGTGACTCCTCTATATATATGGTGAACGAATTGCATGCTGTAAGGTAAGGGTGGGCGCAAGTACGGAATATATTCACTCCCCCTACCTCAACGAATCATCAAAACTGCACACTCAATCTTTCTCTCGAAATTGCAAACTAAATTCCCTATTCCATCTCATACTCAAATTACCGCCAGCCAACGTCGTGCAAATTTCACTCAAATCTACTACCTTAGCTTATAATACATGAAGTCGAGAGCTCCAAGCTCCGTGTTCATAGGTCAGATACCCAGCCTCTGTTGGGGGTTTAGATCTGAAAAGGTCCCTCTCGATCATCAAGTACCATTTGGAACTTGAGAGAATCTGAACGACTAGATACGTTTTGCCATTTATCCGC
This sequence comes from Calycina marina, assembly GCA_019669825.1. NCBI lineage: Eukaryota > Fungi > Ascomycota > Leotiomycetes > Helotiales > Pezizellaceae > Calycina > Calycina marina. Next base: position 24,076 of record MU254142.1, read on the forward strand.
TTAAATCCCCTAGCAGTAGCATCGGTTAGTTTTGGGAGTTTTGGGAGTATCAAGCGCTCCCCAAGACCTTTATTATATACTCGTTCTCAACAATGAGGTATCTGAGGGCGAGTAGAATCTCTATCGACCGAAAAGGGATAGCTAGAATATCCAGGTTAGAGCATACTAAAGCAGGCAGAGACTTCGTGCAGGTCAGGCTGAAATACTCGCCTACAAAATACTAGCGGCACATTGCAGTGGTACTCAGACAAATGTATCAAGCTAATGTATCGATCATTTGCTATAAACCTGGTTATAACAGTGCGTATCATCAAATAAGTAAATGTTTTTCTTCGCGAGATCGTCCAATGTGACTTCTGAGACTTTGCGTCTCGTGCCAGTCGGTATGGCTAATTGCCCATAGCGTTATTTTCTCAACTCAAGCAGTTTAATATATTCGATTCGTCCGTAAACACTTACAGTGCTAAACATCAACACCATCAAAGAATGGAACCTGCACCGTCACATCATCTCTGATACTCCTCGAAAACGGTGGTTGAGCCTGTGATACTTGTCAGCAGTCCCCATCACAGGCCTCTTCGCCTAGCTTCAAAATCAGATTAAAGAGAAGTGCTCACCCTGGCTATCCCCAACAACCTCTCCTCATCCCGTCCTCCCCACGCATTTCTCATAAGATGGCTCTCACAATTCTCATCCAGCACAGCCCAATCACTCTCCCGGTTCCAGACCTTCCCATCCCAGATCTCCTTTCTCGCAGTTTCCCTCTCCACCTTTGCCACATAGCCCTTCCCAATCATCCCCTCTCTCTTCGCACTCAACCACATCTCCACCAAGCCAACCACCTGCTCATCACTCAAATGATCCCACGTCCCATCACTCGCCACAGCCACAAAGCCGCCTTCCGCCCCCGCGTCGTTCGCATAACGACCTGCTCGGCAGTCAAATATGGGGGCGTCTTGAAATGCGGCCGTGGAGGTTTCCACTCATAAAGTTCCTGACACTTTTTTATCGTCTCAAGCGACCATTTCCACAGTCCGTCGCCGAATGCGCACGTGATCATGATGCCGAGCACGCGTCCGGTGTCAGGATCGACGACGTTGGGCTCGCCAGGGTGCTCGTGCGCGAGACGCTTGAGTTCGAGGGGGTTAATGCCTGTTTGATCGGTTGAGAGGGCCTCGGCTGTGTACGTTAATTTCCCGATACTAGTGGAAGGTGAATACGAAGGACGGCCGAGAACGGCGCGCAAGTCGCCTGTGCATGCTGACCAGATTGTTTTGTTGGACGGGTCAAAGATCGTCATGATCGCACAGGAGCCGGCGAAGAACGGGGCGAGCTGGGAGAGGGCTTCTGTGAATGGTTTCTTGGAGGCAATGGCGGCGAGGCCGGCTTTCATGATATCGGCATCAAGTCGGTGGAATGTAGAAGCAATCGCTACGTCCACTGTTGCTGGTGGAGGGCTCTCTTTGGTGTCTGAGAAGGAGGTGTAGAGTTGGGAGATGTTGCGGGCGATATAGGGGATTAGTGATTCTTTGAGGGTATGTGACACTGCTGAGCCACTATATGTGTATGTTAGTATTCAATCTGTAATATCTGAAGCTTTACCCCAATTTCAAGTTAGAATGGAATAGAATAAACATACTTATGGCCATCAAACGCCCCCCTCCCCCAAGATCCCTCATTCGGACTATTCGCCGCCAACGTCACCGCATCCGTCCTCACCACCCCCTTGCCGAGGGTACCCCCAACACTACCCTCTCCGCTTGCCAACGACATCATGAATTCGGCCTGCGTGAACGGCTCCACTACCTTCCCGCTCCAATCCAGCGAGCCATGATAAAGCAGACCCGGCGCCGTAAGTCCTGTGCTCTTCTCTCCGCTACCGAGAAAAGCGTACGAAACACCGCCAACTCCGACGGCCGCGCCGATGATAAGAGCGATATTCGACAATAAGGCCGATCATTTCGGCACGCTGGTAGGCGACATGTTGCCATTTCGACAGATCAACGACGTCGAGAACTTCCGTCCAACTGGCGCTCGCTGACGACCGATCAACAGACAATTTGTCATCAAGGGTCTCGAGGATGCAGTGCCAAAACGGCCAGGAATTGTTCTCCCCATCTTCATCTTCATCTCTATCACCCCCCAAGCTCTCGCCCCCATCATATCCGCTCTCTCAAATCTCAAATCTCAGGACTCTCGCTACACCATTTCTGCTCTTAAAACGCAAACCAAGCCAAGTGTAGAGTCGCCGATGGATACAATAAAACCCCAATTTGGGAAAACTAGTTCTGGTTTGAAGGAAAAGGGCAGAGAGCTGGCTTTTTATAGACAGGTAGTTATCCTTGTAGTACACCGAACTCCTCGATTGGGAAGTCGTTCGCTAGGCAGAGATCACGTGGTAAGTAAAACATGCAGGCCGACAGCAATTAATCTAGTGCTAGGTAGGAGAGATGGGCGGCTGGAGAGGTAGCTGGCACTGCCTCTCTGGTGAGCACCTGCTGTATATACTCTTTTCATGGCCAGAGTCGAGGAAAACAGCTTGTGCTAGTAGGTTCGAATCCTGCGGCTGCCAACCCATCATGCTCAGGTCAACAGCGTGGCTAGTAGG
>MU254143.1:0-26659 GCA_019669825.1 Calycina marina
GGTACGGATCTCCTCCTCAATGGCCTTCCTGACTACTCCCGGCTGTGCCTTGCTCCTCTTTTCCTCCCCCACTCCTGATACATCAATCGTGCAGTTGAGTGTACTCGTCATGTTGGACGCCAGACTAGCGGTAGTTTGACTAGCTGAGGACGATGGGTTGATTGATCTGGTGAGGACTGAGGCGTAGAACGGCTGTGGGGATTGGCCCGTGGATGCTCCTGATACTGATAAAGGGTTTGCACTCGATATCATCTCTGCTAGTTGTGCTCTGGACTCTGCAAGCTGGGCTTTCATCTCTGCTTGTTCTGCCTTGAGTTCCTCGTTGCTGCTCTTCAACTCCTCAACCAGCGAAAGGATCATAGAAAGTACGTCGCATTCCCCTTTTCTCGTCTTTGCACTACCTTTAGCCACTGCTCGAGTTGGGGTCCTGGGTCGGCGCCGCGTGCGACCTGGTCGCGGGTTGATTTATTAATGTTTAAAAGGTTAATGCCAAGGAAATGTGCGCAGGGTCCCGTACAACCACATTACACAAAGCCTGAATGGGCAACAAATACAAAGGGACAGGAGATGAACGTCTGCGAGGAAAACGTTCTGATGATGAGAGAAAGTAAATTGAGACAAGCAGACACAGAGCTAGACTTAGCAATACTACGTTAGCTCTCGTTCCTGCGCCATAATTCTGACGACCCAGCTCTATACCTGGCCTGAAAACTGCCAGAATCGAGCGGGTGAGGGTAGGCCAAGGTGTTGAGCGTGCGATCACCCATAGTCCGTAGTGTTTGTCCAAGGAGGTATGAGATATAGACACTTTTGGGCTTCTAATAAGTTGAATTTGAACAATCTGCGGAAGTTTCAATTTGCAAAGTCTATCAGTGACTACATGGAAGGCCTACCCTCGAGAACACTCTCTTGCGATGTGTTCTCATGCTGTAGATTAACAAGAGAACCGCATCTGAGTAGAAATCGTATAGTTCTTGCTCAGACACCAGGTACATCTGATAGAATGTGTATGTACTGTACTGGAGAAGATCGGTCGATTGTAAAGTTCTGATATTACGCATTACACCGCTGTATCAGGATTACAGTAAAGTAAAGGCTGCAAAGATAAGTTTGATAGTCTAAATAGTTCTGATGGGTGTTTGTAGAGGTTTAAGTGAAGTGTGGTATCCCGAGGAATGTTGTGGTTGCTTGATTATCGTCGTCGTCACGGACTCTCGTTTCATCCAAAACTTCCCAGTCTCGCATCGCCTACCCAGCGCTAGGAATGGGTGCGACTTAATCATCGCAGCAATTAACACTTCCGACCATATTGCAGGAAAGACACCTCTTGCAGGAAAGAGACCTCATCGATCGTCTCATTGAAGCTCTATCCACTCGTTGATCTTCAATTCTTCAATTTATTCGGTCGCGTTATCGCGTTAATCCCCCATCGACCTTCCCAGTCATTCTGAACCACACTAAACACCAAACCACCGCCCACCTAACATTGCTTTGTTACTTAGTTCCACTAGTCCTCCTGTCAACATACATCACCTTACCCAGCATTGCCTCTCTATCCAGGTCACCCTCGCACTGATCCTACGGCCACGACCTTTTTGTAATACAAATTTCAGGTACCAGGCTGTGCACTCAAAACAATCGCAATCTTCCGCGGCTGGCGAATCGAAGAGGGGACACAACAGGGGCCATCATGGCTCGGAAATCGCAACCACAACCGCTGATGCTTCCTGACAACGTCAACAGCGGTAGTGATAGCCAGAAGCCCAGCTATGCAGATAGCCCCAAGTCTCCTTTGAGCATTAAGTCGCCTAAGTCGCCTAAGTCCCCATCAATATTCCGCTTCCCAGCAAAGAAGACTCCACCTTCACCACCTCAAATAGGCCAGTCTATGCAATCCACACATGCTTCGCACAATCGATCACAATTAACCCAATCGGTAACCTTACCAGCCTTGAACCAATATACGGTCAAAGAAGAGAATCAGGATCGCGAGAAGCCAACCCGCAGCGGATTCTTCAGCAACTATAAGGCTACAAAGAGTCAAAAGTCCTTGGACCATAAGACAACTGGCGAGAAGATTTGCAGAGACGCTGAACATCCAGCCATGTCGGAGAAGAACTCAACAAAGGAGCCTGTGATAAAAAGTATGGCACCTCAGTTTTGTATTACGGTCTGATCTTTTGCTAATGCATGTCACAACAGTTTCTGAAGTGGATAAAACAATAACGCGGAGACCAGTCGGTGGCACAGCCAGATCAGATGTATTACTGACTCCCGTAATCGATGGCAACCCATCCTCAGATACGAACGATGGGACAGGCGCAAGTAACAAGAAAAAGCCAAAGCCAAAGCCATTCAGCCTCCTGAACCGAACAAGATCAGTCCGCGGCGATGAGCATAGCCCAATAGATTCATCTCCGAGTAACATGCAGCCCCAGGCAGATCTTGAAAAGACACATGCGCATAAGGAGTCGATCAAGACGGCACCATTGCAGCAGTCAGGTCCTGATAGATCATTCCGGGATATGATGGCTTCGAACATAAGGCAGCATTCTGCAGACCGGATACCTACGAAGAGAGACATGCCAGGCAATAGGGAGCCCAAGGATTGGCAGAGGCAACCAACTTCGTTGTCTAGTTCTCTTCGTGAGGGTCATGGATTTCTCAGCAACCTCAAGAGCTCGGCTACAAAAGGCGCTGGGGTGCTTGGAAAGGGACTGTTTGGCAAGTCGGGCAGAAGTGGTAGCACGATAGAGAGAGAACCGCTTATCGACGACGAACATTATCAGTTTAAGGTCATCAACAAGCCATTGGTGGAGCAGACGCGTATAACACGAATCTCGAAGCGCTTGGAAACATCGAAGGACAAGACAGAGTTCTGGATGCCCGCGCTACCATGGAGAGCCATCGACTATTTGAATTACAAAGGAACTGATGTTGAAGGTCTTTACAGAGTTCCAGGCAGTGGACCGCAAGTAAAGAAGTGGCAGAGGAAATTTGACGAAGGTAAGTCGCAGACTAATATGGCTGGTATATCGGGTGTACTAATACTAAACAGAGCACGATATCGACCTCTTCGAGCAAGAAGATCTATACGATATCAACATCATTGGATCTATGCTGAAGGCTTGGCTACGTGAGCTTCCCGATGAGTTGTTCCCAAAATCTGCACAAGACCGCATCTCAAAGGTTGTTGTACAAGAGGGCAACGAGACGGTTCCACAAATTCTAATTGATGAGCTCTCGGCTCTCCCACCGTTCAACTACTATCTTCTCTTCGCTATTACCTGCCATCTTTCGCTTCTCCTGGCGCACTCGAACAAGAACAAAATGGGCTTCCGAAACCTTTGCATCTGTTTCCAGCCATGTATGAGACTTGACATATACTGTTTCAAATTACTTGTTTGCAATTGGAGAGATTGCTGGAAGGGCTGTTTTACCGAGGAACTTTATACGACAAAAGAGTATGAGAGCTTCGCCAAAGAAGCGAGAGCCTTTCAGCCCCCCAACAGTGCCCGTAGCACCCAAAGTTTACGCAGCATTGAGGGCGCCGCTAGTAGCACAGCAGTCGAAAGCCATGATGAGCGGAACGTCAGCAGCTCGGACAGCAGCAAGTCTTGGAGTGTCAGTTTGAATGATCAGCAGAAACGGTCGCATACTCAAAGCCAGAACAAGGTGCCGCTCAGCCAGAAACATAGTAGCTTGAGCAACAGCACGATCCGTACGACGCTGACGGTTGTGTCCGAAAGAACACCACCCCGAAGGAGTGGTGATATGAGGCCTCTAAGCCCTATCAAACCGCTGAGTCCTATTGGTCTCCAGCTAGAGTGAGTAGTTCTACCCGAGCGATAAATTCGATTTGAGGATACCACTCTCAGCAACACACTCTACGAATATTGAAACGAATATTGCAGGCTCTTTCCAGAACGTGAGAAACTTTTTGGGGGCACGATGAAAAGACTCGATCAATGACGCCTAATTTCCACGCCTGTTGTAACGAGGAAGGATCACCGCCAAACCAAGAACTGATGCAGCACGCTTTTCGAGACAGTTCTGATTTCACCCACACTTCTTTCTTGCGCCAAAGGAGGCACGTTGAATACCCCAGCGCTTTCACATCATGCGCCTTACACGTTTTCCCCCCACATAATAAGTTTGAATTCGACTTAGCATTGCGTGCATGATAAAAAGAACGTCTAATGATTTTAAACGATTGGGCGAGGTTTGGATCTTTGCATTTTCTTGGCCAAATTTGTAATGCTATGGGCCAGAAAAAGTATAATGCACGAGCAGCAATTGGGCAAAATGAGCGAAGCGAGGACATTGAATACTAAGCGACGTGTGGGTTGTAAGATTACAATATTGGCATGATGATTTTGATAGCTGGAATGAACTGAAAGAGATGAGGAGCATTGAGAGCGTGGGCGAGCGAGGATGGTTATATAGTGCAGAGAAGCATATGTAAGAGTTTGAGGATGCCCGTCGCTTACTGGTTTCCATCTGTTCTACATCGTGAACGTTCTCGCTATGGTGCGTATGTCTAAGATACTTCCCCGGATATAGTTTACGGTTGCATAAGCCTTCTTCAATGACTTCCACCCGACGTAGAACTGCTGTGCCATTCGTACTAGTGATTTGATATTGGTGGTGCCTCGAACGGCAGCAGTGCTCTTCAGCTACCGTTCACTAGTAGACGCAAATGGTCTATGGAGTCAGTTTTACACAAGACGCGCGATACTATAGGACCGCTTCTCGTCAGTGTACAGTGTGGGTACTCATCATACTGCTGTACTGGATGTTTGTCCAAGGCTAGCATGTCGTACTTCGTGCAAAGCCAGCATTTTTCCACACCCTCCCCAAAAGCGCCCAGATCCCATACGCCATACAAATCAATCTCGCCTCCTCACGTCTCCTTCCCAATCCCATGGTTCTTCCGCCCCTTGCGCTCATTCGCCCTCTGCATCCGCTCATTCCGTCGAACTTTCTCCTTGCGATCTCTCCGTCCATCACCCTGCACGCTCGTGCCCTCTTTTCTTTCCCGCTCCTTCTTCTCATCGACTTCCACAATCCAGGCGCTCTCTTCACGCTTGTTGCCACCTTTGTAGCCCCATTTCTTCTCCCATTCGCCAGTATCTTCGTTGTAGCGGAGATTCTTTTTCTCTTCAGACGTTTTCGCCCTAATGCCTTTCTTTGCGGCGAATTTTTGCCAGGTTGTTTGTGCTTTGGGCGGCGGCATTGGCTACAACATCAGTCAGTGTGCGCTATTGCGAAAGTAAAATTTCGTAAAATGCTATAGTTGGGAACGGACCTTTTCTCGTGGTAACCTAGTTTCTATACCGGGCAACGAGAGTAGTACACCAGCAGGCGTCGATTGTATGGGACATGTCTCAAGCAATTGGTTTAGCAGAGCTTGTGCACCATCGCGCGCGGTGGCTGCGAGGTCGTCTTCGATGTTCTCGGGCGTACTGAGGAGGAGCGGGTTGGGGTCGCTGGCGAGTAGGAGGCCGAGGTCGAATGTGTAGGGTGTTGGTTTGTGAACTGTGACGTCTATTTTCTTGGGTGCAGTTTCTGCCATCATGTACAGTATCTCGAGGATTGTGAGGAGTGCAGAGCAGCGAAGTATTGCTGGAGGGGAAGAAATCCTGGGCCTCGACTTTTTTGATGGGTCTCATATATTTTGCGGGACCGAAGCCGCATCTTAGCGTAGTGACTTTGGAACACGACTTGGACGTTGTCGATACTTTAGATAGACCCGAATTCAGTTCTCGACTTCATACGAAAATATGGCGTCGCCCGCGTGCTGGAAATGCCTGTCTAGGCCCAGTCCTCTGCAGATGACATCTCAAATTCAACTACGAAGTGCCACGGCAGCATTCTCGACAACAACACCTGTATTCAATGTCGTCAAAAAGAAGACCGCAGCTGGCAAGCTCATACAGAGCAAGGCCGGGCAAGCGAAGACGTTGCGACTGAAGAAGAAAGCACCTGTGAAGATGGGGAAGCCACCTGCGCCAGGTGAGAGGAAGGCGATGAGGAAGCGAGTCGTGCTGAGCAACACGAATGCGTTGGCGGTTCCTGGCATGCAAGATCTGAAGAAGGACATTGTGGGCAATCTGGGAAAAGAGTTTGTTGGGAGGGTGCTTGGGATAGAGGGGAAGACTGTTGATGCGTTGAGGGCTGCGGAGGCGTTTAAGCCGCATCAGAGCTGGTGTTTTTTTCGACGGCCGGGGATTTTGATACGGGAGGAGACGATTGTGCTTGGGGAGAAAATTATTGACGCAGAGAAAGAGGGGGGGTTGAAATTGGTGCTTGATGGTGATCGAGTTACGGGCAAGAGCTTAATGTTGGTTAGTGCGTTGGCTATGGCGCATGTTAGGGGGTGGATTGTGTTAAACGTTCCGGAGGGTACATATCATCAGAACTCGGTGCGTTTGAGCTACAGACTGACGAGAAGCAGCACAAGAGTTGACGAACGCCGTCACGGATTATGCAGCTATTGAAGGCTCGAAGCTATACTCTCAAAACACCTACACGGCTTCATGGCTCACGGCCATAGCTAAAACCAATGCCGCTATCCTCGACAAGCTAAAGCTTACGCAAGAGCATCCCGAAGTCCCTATCCCTCTTCCAGCAGATATCACTCTTACTCGGCTCTGCGAGCTTGGAGCTCGCGACCCTGAAATCTCTTGGCCAATACTTCAGGCGCTTTGGAAGGAGATGACCGCCAATGGACGACCACCTATTATAATGGCACTGGATGGTCTACAATACATTTCACAAGACAGTTTGTATCGCACTCCAGATTTCAAGCCAATTCACTCTCACGATCTTGCCATCGTGGACCACTTTCTCGCCTACCTTTCGGGCGAAAAGACCTTCCCCAATGGCGGTGCTGCGATCGCTGCTACGTCACGCAGCCATGCGCCAACAAGCAAATCCATGGAACTAGCAATCCGGAAATCGCAAGAGCGCCAGTTCGGTGGCCGTGTAATTGAGAGAGATACCTGGGGACGCGAACGCTACGACGATATCCGCGCCATAGAAGCCTTTCGCAATGACGAGAACTTACGAAGCATTGAGGTTTTTGCCGAGCGCGATCCATGGGAGAAGAACTATGACGCGCGATCTGACCGTGCGTTGGCGAAGATCGAGACCATGAAGCTGGCTGGACTGAGTAGGATCGAGGCAAGAGGGCTGATGGAGTATTGGGCACAGAGCGGATTGTTGAGGAAGCAGGTTGATGAGAAGATTGTGACAGAAAAGTGGACATTAGCTGGTAATGGCGTCGTTGGGGAGATTGAAAGAGGTGCGCTGCATATGCGCATTTGAGCGGTTGTAGATTAGATTGGAGGAGCTTGTAGAGATATCTAGATGTCGTATGGTATGTGCAAATAGATACGAAGATGTACTGTTCACTTCTTTGTGTCCGATGGGCTGGGTAGGCTTCATTAACCTCGCTTAGAGAAAAGGGGGTTAGTGCCAAGACCCAACCCTATCGACCTCATGTCTTCGTCATGACAACAAGGTGAAGTCTACAGGTACAGAAATCAGCCGCTGACTTGGACGTGAGGTCCTCAAGTCAAATTTGCTCCGAGTATGTTGAATCAACAGTTCCCACGATCATCCAAGTCACCATGCCTCAGTTGCGCGGAGATTGCACAACAAACTGTTCCGCGATCATTCGCCTCAGCATATAACATGAACTGTAGCGGACTCTACACCATAAAATTATGCTCAAAAAGTCCAGGAAGCTTTACCTTGAGCTCTGCTTAACATCATTGCAGATACCACATATTGGCTTTTACTTCTCCCATCTTGCCTGGTCGTTCCACCTCAGAGATTTCACCACATCTGGCCAAATGCGGCATATAATGCCTTCCACTTGCTCGCCACTGCACACTCCCATCATGCTCTTTTTACCTGTATTCTCCTTGGGAACTATAATCTCCGCTAATGGGGCAATTATCGTTGGTAACAGATTCGTGTGTACTTATGAACTGGACATTGATTTCCTCTATAGAAGACTAGCTCTTTGCGGAACATCCGAAAATTAGATTCCTGGTGGTCCAGTCTTGCTGGATAACATCCTAAACGTCCATGAATATCTTACGGACAAATTTACGACATGGAATGGCCCTGACTTTCATACCTGCACCTGATTACAAGGTATACTTGGAGAGTACGTATCCAGTGCCTTCCCGTCTTCATATTTAGTCCATACTTACGAGAATCTGCAGCCTTTGTTTGCAACTATAACTGTGTATGCAGCCTTTCCCCTTATAATGCAACCACCGTATCATGGTTCTGACAAACAGCTCGCGGGCAGGCTATATAGCGGGCTTCATGTATGATTGATTAGAGCACATCAGCGTGAGTATAGTGGACTACACTATCCCGGCTAGGCTTTTTGGACCAGCCCGTCTCTATAGATGGCGTTTCGATACTCAAGGCTTCAATGTCATCCTCATGGCTGGTAATATTGCACCACATTGTGATCAGCCTGTCACTACGACCACTCCTTTGGATGGTGGTCAACCGACTGTCGGGCTCCCTACACCAGCCGTCACCAGCGTCACAACTATTCACCCTCACTTTGTCGTCACGTCACAAATTACGGTGACTCTACCACGATCGACTATTACTGCTCATCCGGTCCCCCTCCCCGTGACGGATGAGGTCCGTAGTATATTCCAATACTCGTCCTGCATGGCTTTCCCCCCCCCCCTCGCTACTTAAAATTCTGCAGGTTCTAGACGGCATTTCGTCCTAACTTAATGTCTCTAAATGTAAGGGTTGGGACGCATATGGGTGCTCGGGCCAAGGCGCTCGCTCTGCACTGACTCCAGACACTGGCATTGTCCCAGAACCTCATATTCCATAAAATTCTATACTTTTTCTTGTATTTGTCAGAAGACTGCTTCTCTAGAAGATTCGGTGGATATTATACATGTAGATAAATAAGGAGTGAATCTGCCTTATGCAGATTCCTCATGCACTTCTTAATTGAATTTCAGAACCCATAACCTTTTGAGCTATTCGAGGTTTGGCCTCTCACACTAAACACCTATCCTACAGCACTAAAGAATCTGTAGAGGGTCTGAATGCTGTCTTAGTGTCTTCGTTTACAGGTGTAGTGACTTATCCTAATAAATGCTTGCTCTCCACAAAGTCTTTGAGATGTGGCTAGGTCTAGTCTAAGGCTATTCCTTAGAGAAGAGTATAAACAAACATGACCTTTACCGTTTTCTAAGCAACCTTGTCTTATTTTAGGGGTATGTACATCTCATATTAGATGATTAGGGGTTTGAACTAAGCTTAATCATGAATGAATGAATGAAATTGTATTAAGGGTCTTACAGAGAATCTGTGTGCGCTGATCATGACTAATCTCGAAGCCTAATGGTCCAAAACTCTAAGTGTACCAGGGAAAAGCCGCCTGGCAGGCGGTAAAACCCTTCGTCGTTCTATCTAAAAGCCCAGAATTGACTCTGGCTGGAGCCTCCGTTGGGGAAGAGTGAACGCATTGTCCGCAGGAACAGAGTTGCATGGTGGTGGCAGCGGTGAGTGACGTGGTAGCTACAGCTGGTCGTTGGAGCTTTAGCGCCAGGCGATACTCTCGCAGCCGTCCCGTGGCCAAAAGCCACTTGATGATGCTGGGGCATCGTTTGGGATCTTCTAGAGCCTCGTTTAGATCTCGTCTTCCTCGTAGGGGAGGGGGATCGGCCCTGTCTTCTACCAGTTCGCTGTCCAGGACGATATGAACGACCGTTTCCTGGACCGCTCGGCCTCCTCTGCATGCACACCATTGTTCGATATCCGGGACCTGCATTCGTCTCAGGTATTGCTATGGATCTCCATCCTCCCGTAGGTAAATATCATGTTGTAAACGCTCTTTAAGAGTCGTAATCTCATGGATATGTTTAGGTAGAAGCTCCGTAGCATAAACTCTTGTGACATTGCGTTCCCTTGAGGCAAAACTTCCACTTCAGGTTGTTCGCGTTCCCAAATCTCTAGTCGAATTTTGAACTCGTCATCGCTTTCGTACTTAAATTTCCGTGGTTTATGAGGTCTTGTAAACCTCTCTGATGATTCTTTAGGGTCCTTATAAAATATCAGAGCTCCCTTATGATTGTACGATATCCCACCGGCAACGTGTACCGTAGCCCGTAAACCAGTTGGTTTCTCCTCACGAATAGACTTCAAACGTCGTTTTTGGCCCGAAAATCGAAGCTCGTACTTGGGCTCATTCTGCAGTGAATCAGAGAGATAATGTACTTCGTCCGTGAACCAGGTATACTGCCAGAAAGCCGTCAGAGTCCTGTCCTTGTGTTCAAGACCGTAATCCACCCGCAGACCTTTTTTTCCGGAGATTTGAGTCGTAAACAGTTTACGGAATCGCCAAGCACCTGCATTGGCACAATTGCGCTGTTAAATTCGAGGTGCGCAGTTCAATTCAAGCTCTGCAACTTGATCTAGGTATTCTTTTTCATGAAGTGGATTCTCTTGGTCCGTAATCGTTGCAAATATATCTGCAGATACCTCAAACTTTGGTCCATACCTAGAGCCTCTTCTTCTCGTTGATCTGAGTCCCGCAGGGCCTAGAGATTCGCGTTGTTTAAGCCAGTGACGGGCTGTCGAAGGTCGTATGTTGATTTCGGGTCTTCGCGTAATTGAAGCAACACCTGTGCTACTTCTCTTTCTTACCCATGCATCAAAGAATCGCATTCGCTTCACAGTATCGTATTTATTCCTTTTCTGGACCTTAATAGGCGTAGATGGTGCCCTATTGTGGTGTTATCATGGAACTAATGTTCTGGAGTTGAGGCTCTAAGCCCCTGCGCAATGAGGCTTGGCGCCTAGTGTGACGTGACATGCTGGCTTAGTCATCATGCTTGGCAATTTTGGCAACCAATACACCTACCACCCATGGTAGGTTCAGCAGGGGTTGCAGGAATTCTGTACAGATGACTAATCCTCACCAAATTGTAAGCCCCTAATATTTGTACACAAGTAATTCAATCTTTAATTAACTATGGCACCACCAACCCGATTAAACCCATATCCAACACCATCGCCCGAAAGGCTTGAAGGCAAAGAAGATATAACCCTAAAAAGGTGCAAGTTCTATAGCAATGCCTTGACCGATAATAAATGACTGATTACATTAAGCCGGATTTCAATTCGGTGTGGTATAAGGGAGTCTTGTGGCCGAAATTGCAAGCAACAGTATATAGAATTGGGCTCGGAGGCAAAGAGAAGGCTTCCCCCGAGATCTCATATACTTGGACAAAAGTCTAACGTTACGAAATCCATATGTAAATTCCTCTGTTACAACGACAATCATCTTCGGAGACATCCTTGCCAAGAACAAATCGCATACTATAATTTGCCGGTACAGAAACACCAAATCGGGTATATGATAAAAGAGCATACTAAGGGCGGTGGCCAATATCTTTGTGTCTTTATAAAAACGCTATATCGCCAAAAAATCGAGATCGACGATTCGACTACGGCATAGAACATATATACAAACCTCTCTTTGGTTTCTTCCATCATATTATATATACGGGCGAAGCATACATTGATCCAACCTCACAAGGTCGAACTCGAGTTGTGAGAAAGCAGGGGCACCGAGATGACCCAGAAAACATAGAGGAAAGGCCACGGTTGAAGGGTGTCCGATTTCACATTACGGCTTGGATTAGCTGGTGGTGAAATGCTGAGAAACTCGAGTTCTACAATGACGAAGAAGACATAACCGACGAGATTCCTCGGTACCCTATCAAATCTCATCGTCGCCCGACAACCGAGACAGAAGAAGAGTATCAACACCGGGTACAGGAATGGGATGCCGGCAAGCCTCACGAGCGTAATATACAAGTACAAGTCAATGCAATGACCCAGAAATACTACGTTGAACGTCTTTTATCTTTTCGTATTGAAGCTATACGAGCAATGCAAGGAATTGACAAGAAGCCATGGCTTTTACAAGAGGATGGTGATCCTTCGCACGGTATACGAAAACGGGCCGTGCAGCTGAATTTAACGAGGACAAGGGTATTGACAATCTTGCTCACCCTACCCAGAGTCGGGATCTGAACCCGATTGAAGCTATTTGTCTCTTGCGAGCTTCTTGAAAGTTGGGAATTCGACGCTGTAGTGCAAAACGGTTGAAGTCCGGCTCAGTGAAAGCTCCAAAGAACCCCTTCGACACGAGGCGGCACTTGATGAGGTCAAACGGGGAGAGGTAAAGGGTTATGGGCAGAAAGATGTCGTTGGGAAGAGATATAATCCCCATGTCCTGTGCAGGGCCTAGTGCCTGCAAACTACCTTGATGGTGTAGATTTCTAGCGAGCCGGCCGTATGGCTCAATGTCGTTGTCATCGTTCGGTAACACTTTTGCCAAGATTGGGTCTCCATATTTTGCCGTACCGAGCCGAGCCCCGCGACTACCGAGGGCTTATCACAGAGTACATGTATTAGGGCTGGCTTTCGCTCTCAGCGTGAAAAACGCAATCACTTTCTCTTCTGCCAAACTTGACTTGTAAGCAATCAAAATGCGTCGAGTACTTTCAAGAACAGTTCCTTTGGCCGTGGTGCGAGCGCCACGGCCTGCTGCACCAGCGGTCAGGACTGCTGCATTCAAAGCAAGCTCTCGTAGCTTGCATGCTACTTCACGACAGTTCAAGCCAGCGACAGCTCTAGCCTTTGACGCTGAGAACTATCCTATGAGCCACGAGAAGATTCAAGATGTCAAAGATACTCCATACTTCATTGACAACAAGTTCGTGAGCTCCGGTACCACACAATTCATCGATCTCACCGACCCCGCAACTGGCAATCTTGTCACAAGAGTACCACAAAGTACAGATGTTGAGCTCAGAGCTGCAATGGAGAGTGCACAGAAGGCGTTCCCAGCATGGAGGGCTACGAGTGTTATGGCAAGACAGCAGATTATGTTCAAATTTACACATCTGGTCCGGGAGAATTGGGACAGACTGGCTGCAAGCATTACCTTGGAACAGGGAAAGACTTTCGCTGGTAGGTTGTTGGAGCCATATTTTATGGCCATTAATGCTAACTGACATATCAGATGCCAAAGGAGATGTCCTTCGTGGTTTGCAAGTGTCCGAGGCATCATGCAGCATTCCTCAGCAAATGATGGGCGAAGTCCTAGAAGTTGCTAAAGACATGGAGACCAGAAGCTACAGAGAGCCATTGGGTGTAGTAGCTGCTATTTGCCCATTCAGTTTGTGTTTTCAGACCATTATTCGCCAAACCTATCACTGACCAGCCTTCAGACTTCCCTGCTATGATTCCCCTCTGGTCTATTCCTACTGCAACAGCCGCTGGAAACTGCCTGATTCTCAAGCCATCTGAGCGCGATCCTGGTGCTTCAATGATATTGGCCGAGCTCGCTGAGAAAGCTGGCTTTCCGCCAGGAGTACTGAACATTATTCATGGGTCCGCCAAGACCGTCGACTTCATTCTCGATGCTCCAGAAATCAAGGCCATTAGTTTCGTTGGTAGCAATCGTGCGGGAGAGTACATCTTCACACGAGGATCAGCCAATGGCAAGCGTGTCCAAGCCAATCTTGGAGCCAAGAACCACGCTGCTATTCTTCCAGACGCGAACCGTCAACACTTTGTCAACTCTATAGTCGGTGCTGCTTTCGGCGCTGCTGGTCAGCGATGCATGGCCCTCAGTACTTTGGTCATGGTTGGTGAGACTAAGGAATGGCTCACCGAAGTTGCTGAGAGTGCCAAGAAGCTAAAGGTTGATGGAGGATTTGAATTGGGTGCCGATCTCGGTCCAGTCATATCGAAAGAGAGCAAGGAGAGAATCGAGCACTTGATCGATAGTGCGGAGAAAGAAGGTGCAACAATTCTCCTTGATGGACGCGGGTTAACGCCCGAGAAATACCCGAACGGAAACTGGGTTGGACCAACCATTATTACAAACGTTAAGCCGCACATGAAATGTTACACTGAGGAGATATTCGGACCTGTTCTCGTTTGCTTGAACGTGGAATCTCTCGACGAGGCCATAGAGCTGATTAACGCCAACCAATACGGAAACGGAACCGCCATCTTCACGAAGTCGGGTGCTACAGCAACGAGATTCCAGAAGAACATCGAGGCAGGACAGGTCGGTATAAATGTGCCCATACCCGTACCTCTCCCATACTGGAGTTTCACTGGTAACAAGAAGAGTGTGGCCGGTGGCGGTGCAAACACGTTCTATGGTCGACCAGGTTTACAATTCTACACGCAGCAAAAGACGGTGACGAGCTTCTGGAGCAGCAATGATGCTGTTTCCAAGGCAGCTGATGTATCTATGCCTACGAATGAGTAGATTACTTTCTGTAATGTATATCAAAACCGTATAATCTCCTCGACTATCTCTGGTCTGCAAATTGCGTTTCTCTTAGTGATTCACAGTCAAAGGATACAGTACTACTATTCATCTATGTTCAAATACTTAATCCCATCTACGGCCTCTTCTCTGATACATACATCACAGGGGTGCAGTAATTTTTAGCGCAGGGGCCACGCCACGTTTTCAACACTATCAAATTGTTAAAACAACAACATCATGGAACCATCAACGGCTCCTTGTTCTCCCTAGTTGCATGAACACGATGGTATCAAGCGCGCTCATTTTTTGATGCAAACGACAAGAAAGAAAATGCGACGTCTATCGCGCAGAGATCTTCCGCCAACCCAATATCAACCTACCGCCTTCTACAGCACGCACTTGGCTCAAGAAGAGGGAGATCTTAGGTGATCAAGCTATTAGAAGAACAAGAAATATCAGCTCTAAGTATGTGAGGAAGAGCAAGATATCTGCAGCAGACAGCAGACCTTAGGAAGGTTACGAACCAGGCAGATCCTATACACAAAGAGCCATATAAAAACCAAGCTAAAACAATCATGGCAAGCCATCAGCACGTAAGCTACAACACCATACGACTCAGGATGGTGCTCGGTGGTTCAAGAAACCCTATACCACCGAAATTTCCCAGAAAAACAAGCCTATTCTTGTTAAATATGGTCAATCCCACGAAAACGAGACTCTCACAGGCTTCTGGCAGTATATATGGTTCACAGGTGAAGTCCACTTCCAGTCAGTCAAACTCTAAAATTTAGCGGAGTACGAGCTACGTTATCCAGGTCAAAACAAGTCTTTAAAAGAGACAAAAACCTCAGGCTTAGATGTCACTATTCCTGCGTCGCTGGAGTCTCCTACAACCATAAAGGAAAGCTTGTATTCTACAAGGACCCAAAGGAGCCTTCACAAAATGCTTACAAGCCTCGGAGGCGTCGCAGAACGATGTACAAAGGTGATGAAGAGTATAAGGAGGTGGAGACGTGGGAAGCAGCACAGCCAGAAACGGAGATATACCTAAAGGCAATGCAATGTCACAAGAATTCTATGCTAAGGAGATCCTACCAAAGCATATTGAGGAGCTAAAGGCCTTAGTTTAACATTACCTCCACCGTTTTCGCCTTCAAGAAGATGGTGATCCTCTCACGGCAACCGATCGGTAAACAACCCGTTTACAAGCTCAAACGTGATGCAGATCTCCATACTCTTATACATCCCGCACAGTCCCCAGATCTGAATCCTATTGAGGCTTGTTGGCAGATAGTGAAGCAGCGATTACGTGGTGGGATGTGGCATATAGTTGCTGATTTCAAAGCAGCAATTGAGCAAGAATGGAACAGAATCACAATTGCAGAAGTTCGTAAACGTATCCAGGAGATGTGTTGGAGGTGTAAGCGTGTACAACTGCGCGAGGGATGGAGAGCTAGTTAGGTCTTCTTTGTGGTAAGAAATGCAATAATATAAGAAATACGAACTTCAAATATCACGTGGTGGCCCCTGCTCGGCGAATTCCTGCACCCCATGTGGTTGGTATCCTCGCTTAGTCATCTGACATGCTGTGTGTGGCGTTAGCCTGTGGCGCGCTTCTTGGCGTAACCATTAGATAGATGCTTCTCATTCCATAGACTCTGAATAGCACACAATACAGCAAGACAACGACACTTACCCTGACAACCACTGATCCCTTCCAAATACATGCAAATACATGTTCAACACTTAAGAATACACTATTATATCATTCTTGAGTTGGTAGGAGTTGGACACAATCATGATGAAGTCACGAAATCTGCTTCCGTATTAGCTTAATATCCCCTGAAACACAAGTGCTGAGGCACCATCTTTCTTATCTCCCTTCTCCAAATAGTTATCTCTACAAGGTACCTAGAACCTCTAATCATCTATCAACATCCAGAAAATATGGTTTTCGTATCAATTGCTTGCTAACCTGCTTGGCTTCACTGAAACATGGGCCAACAATCATCGAATCCAGGAGAGAGACTGCGACTTTTACAATTGCAGCCGGATCCTGACGATAGTCAGCTTCATAATGATGGATGCTTCCCGCCGCATAGGATTGACGATGTGTGCCCAGCCAATCCTTGGGTCGATTTGCCTGTATACACGACTATTCATAGGTTCGTAATTAACATCCATCCTTGATAACTACTATCGCTGAATATGTTTGCTAATAGTGAGGTTGTAGGATTCGTAGAGATGTCGTAGAAGCTATTGGTGAGTGAGGTGACATCACACTGGGAATCAAATCAACGGATTACTCTAACATTCCCCGATCAAGATGATCCATACAGTCTTGAGCAGCTGAGAGATCCTCGAATGAATGTATCCATAGTCAGGCCGCTAGTAGACAGGTTTTATGAGATGAACGATGTTTCTATCAGTAAGTTCCTTTGTTCCTCTTGGCAACTTTTCCGGTGGTTTGTTCCAATTCCACGATGGCGTAGTTGCTTCATGTCCTTGAATATGCAGAGAAAACTTGCTTCCTATCGACACTCTGCTCAATGTATGATGAGAAACAGTAGATTGCAGATGGTAGATCGCATGTAGATAGCTTCATAATTTTCTAAATACTTCTATCTTAGTCCTCACACTGTAACAAATGCTGACTGTTTTACGAAGTATACTGCTTGCTAGTCAATCGTGCACAGTAAGCAAGTCCTTTGAACAATGAGTCTGTATAGAAAGCGTGTCCGGGACACATCTTCTGCTTAGAAGTGAGATGACTAACACAATCTTACCCAGATTCCTCAGGGAACAACTTACTCTTGCAAATCAGCAAAGCGTGTGTTCGACCCGAGCTCTGCTGTGCGAGCTTATAGCCAACCGCGTGTTGCGTCGTGTCTAGTAGGTATTTGGTTAAGTTCATGGTAGTGTCTTGGCTTTTCATCGCTGCTTCGACCAACACTTCATGTGCTTATGGGACTAGATTTCATCACTCATGCATTTCCACAGCTCACGCTAACTTCCTTAGCGATGATAATCAAGGAGTTCAAGGTCTATTACGGCTAGCTCAGATCCTTGTAGGCGGCTTTGATCCCTTTCAAGGTGCACCTGAAGATGTTATCCGAGATTACAGTAACCAAGCATGGTCATTTCGCACCCTCTCAGACAACAAGCGCAAGCTTCCAGCTCTCGAGATCGCCATCATATCACAGAGCAAGTCTTTTCTAAGCTCCTCTGCCTGTCAACGAGTGGTACGAGCAATTTACGAAGGCAAGGTCGTTTATACTCCAACCTCCTTTATCGACATATTACCAGATAACTATAAGCAGAAACCGATCTCGTTGTATCATCCGAGGAAAGCGCCGTTGTTCAATCAATATCGTCTCATAGTTCCACGAACTAGGAATGTTCTGGAGATTGTGCAATTCTTGATTCTGCTAGCTCTGTACCTGTTCATCATGGAGAAGCGCGAGCCATCGAAGTTCTCTATCAGGGAGATAGTATTCATCATCTACACATGTGGATGGATTCTAGATCAGGTCAGCACTCCCTTACTTTTACACTCGGAGTTCTTTTTGTGCTCTGCAACCTTTGAGCAGAAACTTGATGATAACTAATGAACTGAACAAGCAGACCGCCTCTATCCTAGAACATGGTGAGCAAAAGAATATTGCATCGAAGCTCCTCAGATTGCAGCTCAATGTTTCCAGACACACAACTGACACATGGCAGGATGGCATGTGTACACTCAGAACTTGTGGACTTTCCTCGACATCACCTTCTCCTTTATCTTCAGCATCTATATGGCCCTCCGTGTCCATGGATGGCGTACAGATGATCCTCAGTACGGCATCCAAGCAATGGATGTCCTAGCCATGGGCGCGCCTCTAATTATTCCTCGGCTAGCATTCAACGTCCTCTCTGAGAACATGCTCTTTATCTCCCTCCGCGAAATGATGCGCGACTTTACTGTCCTCACAGGTCTTGCGGTATGGTGCTTTGCTGGCTTCCTGCTCTCAATGATATGGCTCAGCGATGGCCTGCATACACCTATCACCATCAGCAAATGGATGCTCTGGATCTGGTTCGGTCTGGACGGTACTGGCATCCAGCGGTCAACCGAGCTTCATCCTCTCCTTGGCCCTGTACTCATGGTCGCCTTTGCGTTCCTTGGAAATACGCTCTTCCTCACCATTCTGGTGTCCATGCTCAGCACTACGTTTTCAACAATTGTCGCAAACGCAACAGCTGAGATTCAGTTCCGCCGCGCAGTTCTGACACTGGAAGGCGTCAAGTCAGATGCACTGTTTGCATATCAACCACCATTCAACATCCTAGCGCTACTCATTCTCCTGCCTCTCAAGACTGTTCTGACACCTCGCTGGTTCCACAAGATCAACGTCGCCGCCGTCCGCACACTCAATGCTCCTCTCCTTCTCATCATTGGATTCATTGAGCGCCGCACACTCTGGGCAGGCACGAAACGCAACAAGGAGGAAGAGCTACCAGCGCCGAAGCCAAGTAGGATCGGCCTGTGGGACTTCAGGAGAGGATTTAGTGTGCACGGAGATATTCAAGCTGTATTTGATGCCGAGCCGCCACAGGAGATCGAAGATGGGATTAACGAGGATGATGATCTCGGACCCGAGGTCTTGCATGGCGTGATCTCTAGAGAGATGCGTGAGGACCTTGGAGAGCCTGACCGTGCTGATGAAGACGAATTCGAGGTACGTGAACTTTCACGCATTCTCCCTAGCTCCTGTGCACCTGTTTTCAAGCGTGAGGAGATACTGACTAGCGAGCAGGGCGCCGGACCGAAGAGCAAAGTCCGTAGCAAAAAACCAAACAGGAGAGATTCGGTATTTCCATGGGATCTTCCAGCACGCTCTGCTAGCAGCAGTAGTAGCGGCAGTATCGGCGATGCAGAGGTTGAGGATGTGAAAGCGAGGCTTATTTCCTTAGAGCAATCACAGCAACGAATCGAGAAGATGCTGGGGAGGCTATGCGCAAACATAGAGGAGCCAAGGTGGGTGGCATCCGGAGAGGAAGCCCGAATACCCGCTGTGGATAAAGATCAGGAGGATGATTCACCAGCGTAATTATATAATAGCAATATATGAAGCTGATACTAATATACATTCCGCCAGAAACAATCAACGATTTGCTTGAGGTCTAAAAGAAGCTGCCGTTCTTTGACACAACCCCTAAACTTGATTTGAGACTTCACAAATTCACACATTGGTCTAATGGTTCACGCGACTGTCTAGGAATTCCTACTCACTAACAATTATAGCATGTATCAATCACTTGCGATTACCACAAAGAAGACCTAACTAGCTCTCCATCCCTCGAGCAGTTGTACACGCTTACACCTCCAACACATCTCCTTGATACGTTTACGAACTTCTGCAATTGTGATTCTGTTCCATTCTTGCTCAATTGCTGCTTTGAAATCAGCAACTATATGCCACATCCCACCACGTAATCGCTGCTTCACTATCTGCCAACAAGCCTCAATAGGATTCAGATCTGGGGACTGTGCGGGATGTATAAGAGTATGGAGATCTGCATCACGTTTGAGCTTGTAAAACGGGTTGTTTACCGATCGGTTGCCGTGAGAGGATCACCATCTTCTTGAAGGCGAAAACGGTGGAGGTAATGTTAAACTAAGGCCTTTAGCTCCTCAATATGCTTTGGTAGGATCTCCTTAGCATAGAATTCTTGTGACATTGCATTGCCTTTAGGTATATCTCCATTTCTGGCTGTGCAGCTGCCATCTCAATCTCGCGTATGACATGTGACCCCCCCCTAATACCATACCTGAAGCCCTGGTAAATGTTTCTCGTTTCTTTACATCCCAGAAGTTTGTCGATGGGTATCCCATTTGTCTTTGAGGTACGCCTGCTAAAACTTGAGCAGAGATTTTACTCCAGACGTGTTTATCCCGGTATACAAGCACTTCAAAGATCGCGAGTTGCGATGTTCAACTTGGCAAATATAGCATCTTCGAAAATATGGCCGAGATCACGATTAATGTTTATAACCCTGGATCTTAAGGCAGGAATATATTTATACATTGTCCTTGACCGGAGAACACCTCAGACTGAGGATCTAGGCGGCTGGAAAGGTAGCTGGCACTGCCTCTCTGGTGAGCACTTGCTGTGTATACTCTTCTCATGGCCAGAGTCGAGGAAGACAGCTTGTGCTGGTAGGTTTGAATCCTGCCGGTGCCAGCCCATCGTACTCATGATAACGGCGTGGCTAGGATGATGGATTTGCGAGTAGCGACTGCAACCTCGAAAGCGACTGCGACTCGATCTCGGATCGTCCTTAGGACCCGACAGTTCACGCGCGGCTCCAGTCACAGTGGCAGAATAGAATTGTACTGGGGAGCGATAACGGGCGGTGGTCGTGTTGGAGGAAGGTGGCTGCAGTGAAGCATTATTGCAAGCAGGCAGCAACTCCTCAGGGTTTTCCTACCTCAACACAGCCTCAATTGGACCACCCAGATCTCAGATGCGGCAACATCATACACAGTACACAAACCAAACACACAGCACATACAATTCTGTGGATCTGGGAGAGCATCACCACTTCCTGCAGCCGTAGTCCTGCTCGACAGATTCTTGAACCCTCATTGAAGTGACACCACCAATTTACAGAACACATAGCAGGCACTTGGCCCACATAAGGGCGCACACAGTCACACTATTCAGGGCAGTCAGTGTCTTGAGGCTTGGTTTTACAGGAGCACGGAAGGGGCGGGTTGGACGCGAGAGACCGTTGTTGGGAAGTTCTTTTCTTTTCCTGTGAGGATCAGGGGGTTCGTGGAATCACGGTTGCTGTGGCCAACGCAGTTGCAACATGGCTTCACTGTGGCCGTAGCCCACTAGGTATCTAGGGACCGTAGACATAGGAGGACAGTTGGTCGCGGAGTCAGAGCCTTATATCACAGTCACAAACAGAGCCCTTCTGTCAACGAAAACGTACATATGCGTAGATAGAGGCCAGGCCGCTCAGTGGAGGAGGTTGCTGGTCACACGAGTGTGATGAAGTGAGGTGCGTCTCCTGAGGTAGACGCAGCTCGGCAACTAGTGCCAAAGCTGGGCCATTCCGGTATAGCTGTTCCTACGATGGACGGCTGGAACCGAGTATGAATAATGAATGAATGAATGACTGGGAATCTACACAGACGCTCAAACTGCAATCGACATGATACCACTGTAGATTGAACCGTCGTCTCGGAATGGATGGCGCTCAACTGCAACAGGAGCGGTTGTTCCTCATGTAGATCTTGTGATGAGATTGTGGGAGCTGTATCGTCGGTTGAAAAGGTATGGCAGTGTGCATTATCTCTTCAATACTGACGAGCTCGATACTGTCAGGAGCTTTGGCGATGCTAAGATGAGTGCCATGAAGATAGAGATTCCTAGCAGCGGACAGGCTTAGGGAACACAGTGTACGACTGAGCAGGAAAGCTGGACGGCATATCACTAGCAGTTATTGAATAATGCCACTATCATTGTCTCAGGACTTTGAGAAAGCCAGACCCTTTTGAAATGCGCATACCAGAAGTCTTACGTGATCTTCATTATCAGCCGCCAGGTAGAATTTTTTTGTTTCTGTACAATCCCCAGGTCGCTGCCTTCTTAGCAGCTGCTGAGACTATTAAATAATTATGTCCTACTATCACAAGCACTCTTTGTTGCTCTCATTGTCAGAGATCATGAAACGATCAATGCATTTCTTTTTCCTTATGTCGAAAATAGTATATGAAGTTTTGCAGCCGTGATCTCAAGAATTGTAGGACGCATCCGGTATTTACATAAATATTCTCTTTAGCTTGTAGCTCATCTGCCTGCTAGTCACTGGGTAAGCATGAAGAAATAAACAGTGAAGCTGACCGCTATGTAGCGCTCAGAATCACGACCAGAAGTGAATGGTGCATTACAGATATTTGTCGTAAACTATAGTTGTGCGTTTCAAGACGATGTATTTTCTATGTGGCTTGGTAACCTGGCTGTACTCCGTATATAAGACACCTTAAAAGGAAGATGCGCGCTCTAAGGACTAAACCCCGGCCATGTTGCATTGTCCAGTATCTCCAAAATGACTATAAGGTGTCTAATGAATGCGGTCCAGCCGGGCTCTGTTCATCACAATTTGTTCGTCAACGCGATCGCTCTGTGCCGTTGTTAACGAAGCCAGGATGGAGAAAATTGGTGCAAGACTTGCCTTGATGATGATGTTGGCGATATGCTTGTTCTGCTGGTCAACTTCTTCTCCAGTAGCTCGTGCTAAGAGGTTCAGTCGTCCAGCGGCTCCGCTCAATGCACCGAGATTCTATAAAAAGTCCATTAGCGTAGAATGGAAAACATGCATGCAACACTTACGGCATCAATCTCATTCTCCATATCCTCGTCCTCAGAGTCAGCCTCGAATTGGTACTTGGCACGCTCTGCAAGACTGGACTTTGCAGCTGGTGCTCGATAACCAGCATCGCCAGGTTGTAAGCCCTTAAACGCACCTTCCATGCGCTGTTGTGAGGCAAAGGCATTTTGTCTTGTGGCGTCTCTCTGCTCGCGCTCCTGACGATGCTTCTCTACGATCTCGGCATCACGCTCCTCCCTTTTGGAATTGGCTGTGAATGGATTCTTGACGTGGACCGCGAACATGGACCTGTTGAGAGTCTTGAGCTCCTTTGCTCGCTCTTCGGCGATTCCTATTTAAGCACATCATGTTAGCTATCTGGATCCCAGCGATCTTGGCTTTGAACGAAATTGTGAACACACTGTTATGGTTGGCTGCCAAATCTAGGTTCTTCTCCGTGTTGTAGATTCGTTCGCCTTGAGCTCCAAGTCGAGCTAGTGTAGCACGGCCGCTCCTGTATGTTAATCAGTAAACAGCATCCAGTGAGTATAGCTGTGATGTAGATGCTTACTCTTCGGCTTGTGCAGCAATCTGCAAAGCATTCCGAGTAGAGGAGACATCTGATCGTTTCATATCACGTATCTGCTGCTTAGTAGCAGCGACGTCTTCCTCCTCTTCCTCCTCAGCCGTAAGTTGACGTTCCTCTCCATATGCACCATATCCACCCCCGCCATTGCTCTCACTCGAAGGTGCGCCGTAGCCTGCACCAGGTCTCTGTGGAGCCGGTGTCTTCTGTGCGGTTGTATATTTCTCCTTTGCTCCACCGAACAATGCATCCCGGTTGTCCTCGGTAGTTGTGGTATCGCCGCTGTTGCTTCTTCCTAGGCCACCATATCCACCGGGACGTGCACCATATTTAGAGGTACTCTCAGCTGCTGGTTCTTGGTATCTGCTTGTACCATATCCACCACCACTGCCATACTTGGCGGAGCCATATCCGCTACCACCAGATGGTGCTGGTGAAGGTGCTCCATATCTGCTACCACCAGATGGTGCTGGTGAAGATGCACCATATCTGCTAGCAGCTGTTCCACCTGGTAGGCCAGCCCGAGGCGCTCCAGGGCCTCCAGATAAGCCTTGACGTACTTGTTGGTATGGAGAGGCTCCAGATAATGCTCCCATGTTTGCATATTTGTTGTTGTCTTGAGCATATGGATCGACAGCGGGTTGTTGGGCATACGGATTCGAAGTTGCTGGAGCACCTTGCGCATATGGGTTGGAATTTGACGGTGCTGCTTGCGCGTATGGATTGGACGGTGGTGCAGGTGAGGAACCCTTGGATCCTCCATCACTGCCCTTCTTGTTCTTTCCGAAAAGCTTCATGATGGTTGAATACTATTTTCAATCTGCTTCTGATTCCCTGGGTAGGTTTGTGAGAGGAAACAAACGAGCGTGGGTAAAGTGTCTTGAGTGTTTATGGTGTAGTGAATGTTATGTTGCCTCATGCCCCACACTTGAGGCGGATGAGTAGCGGATTTCTTAGTGTTTCGATCCCACGATACACTAAACTACAGTATTTATATCCTAAGCCCATATGCGTTAGGTCGATTTTCCGTTAGTGAGATATTTTCCCCATCCCATATGAAACACCATACAATACACGATATTGGAAACATTGTCTCGATTCTCTGAAATATCGTCTTATCGTAGCTATTATAACGAATACTGTCTCATCAACATGTCATGGAAGCAGCAGATTCGTAAAGAACAGCAACTTGCGTTACGTGCCTGGGAACTTAACCAACATCTTCGCCCTTCTCAAAACACGTGTATCCATGGTTTTATCAACAATATAACTACAAAATCAGCCAGTCAACAGTCTCAAACTCTCTCGTTCCATTTTCATTCTCTTGGTAACTCTGCTATTAGCTCTACTACCCGTATCAGAGTTCGTGCAGGCTATTGGCCTGATATTGCGAAGCTGCTTTATTCGTGGCAGCTACGTGTTGAAGGGATATGCAGTACAACAAGCTCAGAGCTTCAACAAAAGCCGCAGCAGATCTGGCAGATACTCCCTCAATACTCTGACCAGCCCTGCCCTGAATTTGGAGTTGGCTAGGTGCATCAGTTCAGGAAGCGACATAACATAAATCAGCACACACAGTACGTAGAAGCAGGTTTAGTGCCAGCGGCAGCAGAAGAAGAAGAGATGGGGGCATACGAACTTTAGCAGGGGAATACCAGGAGGGAGAAGTATACAATATGGAAGGAACGGGATTGTACTGTTCAATCCTACTAGGCATCTCCAGGATCCTTTTCCGAACCTGATCTAGCGTAATTAAGCTATATTCCTCCTCAATTACCCGTTTATACTCTGCCAGAGTACTCCCATACTCTCTCCTTTACCTTTCCCATTAGAATGCTCCAAACAGCCTCCTGAGGTTTGAGCAAGATTAGATGCGAGAGTAATTGACGTGGTTTTATAACTTATCGATTTTATGATATTCGATTTTGGCCTCCCAACGCTGATCTCGAGCCTTGTTTTGAGACGGCGATAGAAGCATTTGACAGGTCTCTTTTGATACCCGCGACTTCCTCCCTAAAATCGTTGATCTCTTCTTCAAACGATGACATGCAGGAGAACCTCGTTCAGGACATTGTTTAAGCCAATTTCGAGCACATTGATCAGTAATGTCAGATTTCACTGCAGTTAAGATCAACGTCTGGGATGGGCTAGCATTGTCGTAATCTCCGAAGAATCCGATTTTCGTTCGGCTAATACAATCGCCGATAGGAAGGGGACGTTTGGGCGTAGTTTCCTGAGCTTTAGAGCGTGTTATAGGTGCTATTCTATGAATTAAAGTACTTAGTTTTGGATTTTGGATTTTAGTTAAAGTGGGGCCAACCGGATTTCCTGCACCCCTGGTAATTATAATAGTAGTAGTATAATTAACGTCTGGGGTCCGTGCGCTTAATGCCACGTGCCAGCAGTAGGACGTGCTGGGCTAATTGCAAGCATTTTCTATATACATCTAAAAACCGGAGAGTAGAGACCCTCTTTCCCTGAAGGATCTACTAGTTACAGGAGAACTGTAGTTGGCTAACTCCAGCAAGCGCTGGGATATCAAGTTACATGTAATGTAGTACGGCCCGGTATAGGGGGGGGGGGGTTTTGAAAGGAGTAACAAAGGAAATACTGAGTGGTAGGCCAGTCTAGGCTAGCTTGACTTGTTATGACATATGTCTGTGTAGAACTGAGTGTCATGTATCCACTTAGCAAACGTCTCTGCGCCTTCTGCGGTGCCTAGTAGGCTGTCTATGGTGTTGTGTACTCTTCCTAGTTGTAAGCATTTTTTGCCTTTTCTTCTGGCTTTTGTGCAAAAGAAGAAATGTTCCGGGGTCTTGCTTCTGCCACAGCTGCAAGAGAGTGTAGCACCCTGATGGCCTAGACGTTGGTGGTACGCTGCGAAGTCGCCGTGTCCTGTTCTAGCCGCGTAGAGCCTTCCTAGTGAGCGTCTAGGTAGAAGTAGCTCCCGAAGCCTTTGTGTGGCAGGGATGCATAGATCAATGTATCGGGACGGTGCTATGGCGGGCCAAACTTCTTTGAAGGCGTCGATAGGGTATCCTGTAGCCTCTCGTTTTATATGAGCTATTGTCGGTGCTCTCGGCTCTATAGTCGGCTCCTTTGCGGCTTCTCCGGCTAGCAGGTCTGCTGCCTCGTTCCCTAGTACCCCCGAGTGGCCTGGGCACGTAATCATAATAGCTGTTGAGATTGATGTGTGGTCGAGTATATGATCATGTGATCTAGCATCCACCCGGAGATGATTAGTCAGCAAGGGCATAAACCACCAGGGGTAGTCAGAATTCATTAGCCATTCATTAGTCATCGAAATCGCGAAAATCAAAATTCCAACTTTTGACCCTTTTACTAAAACACTT